>LR749801.1:344626-357222 GCA_902729485.2 Mus minutoides | reverse complement strand
TGTCCTGTAACTCACTTTGTAGACCAGGCTGGCTTCGAACTCAGAAATCTGCCTGCCTCTGCCTCCCGAGTGCTGGGATCAAAGGCATGCGCCACCACGCCTGGTGCAATCTGCTTTTCTAATTGCTGGACTGGCTACTTCCCCAGTGGTGTACTCCAGCTCCTCTCTGTTTCTCTTGGCCATGTGCTCATGGCTTTTCTCTCATGGCAGCTTCCTCCCCTCTCTGTGTCCTTTCTTCTCTTTCCTTCTTCAACCACAACCAGGTAACTCAAAGCCTGCATGCCTCTACTCTCTCCAGTAATTGGCTGTAGCCATTTTTATGTAACCAACAGTTTTAAATGAAGGAACAAGCTTTACACACCAAAGGCTGGTAAATTCACTCATAGGCCTAGACCTTCAGGCACAGTATTTATCATTACAAACACACATCAGAAATTGAAGAAAAAAAAACAAAAAAAAAAAAACCAAAAAAACAAAAAACAAACAAAACAAAAATACACGTCAACAGACCAAATCTCAACAGGTAGTGTTGTCAGCCAGATATGGTTGAAATGATTTATTTTGCAAGATTAAAAAAATACATATTGAAAAACTGTTGGGATGTTTTCCAGAGCCTTGAAAATGATTTTTATAGATGGGGCATAAATCTTATGCTTCGAGGTCTTAAGCTAAATCTCACTTCCTTTCTGCTGTCTGTGTTGATAGATATTTCTAAGTTGATTCAAAAGACGGTATCCCATCCACGATGTTGTCTTCTCTTCCCAGGTCTTGATGACACAGTATACTTTCACAGTGTAGATTTGTATAGAGCAGAGCAGCCTGGCAAAGGTGGTCATCACCACTCCCGAGTTCCCAGGGGATCTTGGACTTAAAAGCTCTATCTCTTTTTCTGTGAACTCTCTATATGTTTTGTTTGCTCTTTTCGGAGCACGAACTGTCCTTTTCTTATTGATTGCTAGGTATATTTCATATATTGGTAGATTGGTCTTGTTATCTCAATAAGCCTTGCAAGTCTCCTTTTATCTCTTTTGCAATTGAACCTGATGGGCTCTTGGGAAATGAGAGAAAATAAATTGTGTTACTTGCAGCTGGGAAGAAGACCACTGGGATGAATTGCAAAGCAGTGCTCTCCTTAATGAAAGCTTTGGGATTAGCTGGGGAGTTGATACGCATTCCCTTAGGAAAGCATAAGGTGTATGTGGGAGGGTGTTTCTGAGCATGCTCAATTCAAGGCATATGGCACATTTCAAAATGGACAGATGGCAGACTCAAAGGCTTTGCAGTAGAGGATTTAACATTATACTGAGCAAAGTTTACTCTAGGCAGTATGAAAGAATGTGTCAGGGAGACTCAATGACCTTGGCTTATTCCTTTTAAGTTTTTCCAAAAATTTTTACATAAAACAAACAAACAAACAAACAAAAAACCCCGAAAGACTTGGAAGACTCATTAACAGTATTTAAAAGAGGTAGCAGCTTTCTTTGTTATAAATGTAACCATTTGTCTCTAAAGCCCCTGCCTCACTTCAGGGATATATATATATATCATAATATATGTATATATATCATACATGTATATGTATATAAATTATTATACTACTTCTAGAGATTTGGTAGGAAAAAAAGGTTTTCCCTACTTCAAGGCTGTAAATAAATTCTTCTACATTTTCTAATGAATTAGTATTTGATATTAATATACTAAAGATTTCATATTTTATCTCTGAATCTTTAATCTATATGGTTGGAAAACTTTTAAACAGTGGTGATTTATTTGAAGGTTTTTTTTTTAGGGCTTGAGGAAAATGGAATTATTCAAAGAAAAGCATTTGCTCTTAAGCGGTACCTTTAAGATAAAATGAACTTCTAATTAGAGTATAAGACATATACAGACAAGGACATCATGATGAAACCCATTATGTTGTATGCAAACCTAAAACGTTAATTTAAAACTCAATTTGCTTTTTTCAATAGCTAATATTTACTGGACACCTATTGTGTGCTGAGCCATGAAACATCTCTGTGTGGAAAAATACAAGCCTGAAAACGAACTAGTTCCAAATAAAGATGAGTCCACTCTTAGAAACAGAAGTAGAAAATAAACCGGGTGCTCAGTACAGCCCAGAATAAAATGCCTGCGTCTCCCAGCTGCCTTCGTATTTACAGCACTGCCGGGAGATGTTCTGCCTCCACAGCTGGGGCCATACACCTTCTGGGGAGGAACTCGCTCTTCTATGCATGAGCAGACTTCCTTTATAGCACAGGTACTTATTTTCCAAGAAAAGATCAAATGCTCTTCTGGGCTGGAAACACCCACTAGGCCCTGGTGTTCAAGGGCTTCTCTGCTCGCATTCCAGACATGTCCAAACCAAACCTCACCCAGAGAAGTTGCCCTGAATTTCAATGCAACCTGTCAGTAGCTCTAGGGTTAAGAGAATATACCAAGTAGGGGCTGGTAGGGGAAGATAGAAAGAGGAAGGTAAGAGAATGAGCAAGCCTGGGTCTAGCTGAGTCAATGACACTACTGGACTTAATATCAGGCCATACAGGGGATTTTTGCTAAAAGTAGACTTCAGAGACTCTGCTTATCAATCAGTGGGTAACTGAAATGCTGCTATGTTCATTTGCTTGGGACTCTTTTCATTAACTGTGTATCAAAATACTGCGCTGAACATCTGATATTTATATAAAGATATTCCCAAAACCCTATTCACAACGATTCTGTAATAGTTGTTATGTAATACTTTGACTTGAATTAATATTTCCTCAATATCCATCATTAATGAGAGTTCACTGTTTGCCAGGGTCAGTGATGTGGATCACTGCTCTTTCTTAGCTATTTAGCAGAGCTCTTTGAGCAGATTTAGGACCGAGAACTAACTTGCTACCAAAGATAAATGATGTCTCTGAAGCAAGATCAGGAACTAAAGAACCGATGTGAGACCCGAAAGGTACCTTTGAGGACTTTGGCTCAGCCCCTTATTTTAAAGATAAGGTATCGGCTCAGGCCCAGAGAACCCTGAACTTAATGACCTGTTACCCTTGTTTATCTTTTCATCACATCCATAAGTAAAAAGGCTTCTGAGTCCTCTCTCTTAATTGTATTTAACTCACATAGTCACTATCTACTTTTATTTATTTATTTATTTATTTATTTATTTATTATTTTTTTAATGTGTGTGTTTAAAAGCAAGAGGGGTTGGTTATCATTGTAAGTCTATGAAAAGGAGGATAGCCACTGCCAACAGGCAGCAAGTTTATCAGAGTAAAGGTTGGGATCAGTGCTAGACAGAACCCATCAGGGTTGGCCATCAGGCTGTGTGACTGTGGCCTGATCGCCTGACTTTTCTGAGCCTCATCTCGCAGGAGACTAGAGAATATCCTGTGGAGCTGCTGAGATGGTTCTACACATAAAGGTTCTGGCAGCAAAGCCTGGAGGCCCGAGTGCAATGACAGGAATGCATGTGGTAGAAATGACACTTGCACGCACACACACACAAATACATATAAACACACACAAATACATACAAACACACACAAATGCACACGTACACATGCACACATACACACAAACACACGTACACATGCACAGACTATGAGTCTGTATATATGTATACGTGTACGTGTACGTGTACGTGTACGTGTATATGTATATGTATATGTATGAGCTTTAAAGTTATATCATGCAAAGTAAAGTAGTTGGGATAATGAGTCATGGTTATATTTAGCTATCAGGAACTATTTGTATACTACAATCATGATAATGTTCTGTATATTTTTGTAATATATAATGCCTTTCACATATTACACACATTTCCTTGGTTACCAGAGATAATTTATTTTTACGTCATTGGTCATTGTCTCCTTTCCAAGTCCACAGTGGTAGAGACCTTGTCCCCAGCGGGGGGGGGGGGGGGGGGGGGGGACTGGAGGAGCTGAATCAGCAGCTCCAACAAAGGAAAGGGAAGCGGAGTTAATTTAGGGGAACCATTTCAGAATAAACAGCTAGATTTACAAGGTGTATCTCCGAGAGCGCTTTGATGCCTGCGTTTGGAGAGTAAGGGGATGGAATAATTGATGTCTGCGCTGGCAGATCAAAGCACCCCGAGCTCTGCGGGCCACGCAATGAAACCCTTCTCACTTTTTCTACATTCAGTGTGCATAGTTTGTAACCATAATAATAATTTGTCCCTGCATAGGTCCTTTCATCTGGGGAGGAGCTCAGAGCACTTTGAAGATGTTAATAAGAAAAAGACCTGCTAATTAAAGTCACTTAAAAATGAAAAGTCTCCAGTCTCCGGGTCGACAGGAGGGCGTGGATGTCAGCAAGGAGGTGACTAGGGACAAGGCAAAGTGACTTCTCCTATGGAACCTGGGACTTGGTGCCCAGCGGCTGGGAGCTGGTGACCCAGAGGTTTGTTGCTGTTGTTTCTTTAATGCTCTGTTGGATTGCATGCAGCAATAAAATGGCTTTCTCTAGACAATCACAACAGATGTTAGCAGAATAATTCAACAGTCTGTGGCGTTCTTGACGTGAAGAGCACACACTGACCCAGGAGCTTGTGGTAGAAAACACAGAGGAGAGCTGTGTTAGACATTTTTAATGCATTTTAACATCATCTGGCAAAGTTGTAGAGCAAATCCAGAAAAGCAAGCTTGAAGGACAACAGCTTGTCAGCTTTGTTTGAAGTTATTGCTATTAGTGTTTTTTTTTTATTGTTGTTTTGTTTTGTTTAAATTAGGCTGTTGCATTTTTTGAGACAGGATCTCACGAAGTAGCCCAGGCTAGCCTCCAACCTAGAGTTCTTCATCCTTAGCCTCCTGAGGTCTGGGATGACACTAGCTAGTATTCCTAACAGCTTTTCTTCTAGAGAGCCCAAGTTCAATTCCTAGAACCCACACAGTGTGTCACACAATTATCTATAACACCAGTTCCAGGGAACCCAAACACACATAATGCACAGACATATATGTAAGCAAAATACCCATGCTCATAAAATTAAAAATGAATAAATAAGATGTAATATAAGTGAATTTAAAGCAATAATAAACAAAATTTTAAAAATTCTCGGCCTTAGGAGATGGCTCAATGGGTAGAAATGTTCACTATGCTAGTCTGGGGATCCAAGTTCAAATCCCCAGCACCCATGTTAAAGTCCAGACAGGTAGTAGGAGGAGTTGAAATCCTGGTGTCCCCACAGGAAAATGGGAGGTGGAGACAGAGGAGTCCCTCGAAGCGGGAGAGCTCCTGACTCAAACAAGGTGAAAGGTAAAGACGCACTGACCCAGGAAGTTGTCTCTGACCTCCAGTGTGTGTGCCATGACACTCTCTTATCTACATGAGTGTGTGTACGTGCACAGCACACACACAGTTCAGATGCCAGGGCTGTGCTGCAGGGCTATAATACCAGAGACTTGGGAGACAGAGTCAGGAACTGCAGAGTACTGTGTGACTTAACAAGACAGTCTCAAAGTTAAAAAGGAAATTAAAAAGATGTAGCTTAGGGTAAAGTGTTTGCCTGGTGTACATAGAGCCCCTGGTTTGCTCTGCAGTACTGCCAAATAAATAAATAAATAAATAAATAAACTTTTTTTTTTTTAAAGAGAAAGAAAACTACTCATTGACTTGAAGTCTGCATTTGTTGGGCAAGTGACCTAGAATCCCAAATTTCTCAACAGAACAGTCTCCTTTTTTCAAGAGAAAGCATTTGGCCAATTCAAGCGAGCTCCCTGGGGCATCTCTCCAGGGCACCTTTCCAGGGCCTGGCTTTCTAAACTTGGTATATTCATGGGCTGGGACAGACCCCCGGCTGACTCTGGAAGCTGTCAGACTCTTGCTGGTAACTTCTAGACTTTTCTGGTTTCTCAAGAGGCATCAACACTTTTCAGTTGTAAATCAGTTTCCATCAGAATTCAAGCAGACAGCTTCCCTGGCCCTGGAATCCCTTCTGTTCTTTCTCTCTGGCCTGCTAAGTTCTCAGTTGCCTGAAAACCCCTGTTCCCCTGGAGACAATCAGAAATAGCAGGCTACCCGGACCAACTTCTTCAGTGGTCTCATAGCTAGCTAGCTACCCGGACTAACTTCTTCAAAGATCATCCTCTCGGTTTAATCAGCGGGGCGGGGTGGGAGGTAGGATCTGTTTCCCACAGTTTGTGTAGGCTGGCTTGCTGCCAGTTTACCTCAACTGAAAGAAAACAACATTCTGAAATAGAAGGGCAAGAAGAAAATTGTGGAAATAATGAGAACCTGTCTTGCTGAGAGGTCTGGCCTGGGCTTTTTTTTTTTTTTTTTTTTTTTTTTTTTTTAACTGGAGCTGATTGGAGACTAGTCTTGGTTACACAAACTTGCCTGCAAGTCTGGAGAGGGTGGAATACCCTCTGGTGGTAAAAATCTATGTCTGCACCGAGTCTCCTCCATTTCTTTGTACTTGGGCTTGGCTACACATGCCTATGTTTGTACACAGATATCTACATGTAGAGCTGACTCAGTCTTACCCTTGAATGACACAGAGAGGCAGAGCACTAGGCCCACTCCTGCTGAAGGCCTCTTTTGTTCTTGTGTAATGTGTTATGCAGATTCAAATTCTGAAATTTATCATATTGTTTCATTATAGGAAAAGATCTTTATCATGACATGGTATCCAGAACCCTAACTGGTTTCTGCAGGCCCTTTGTTAGTGATGAGTTTTGCTTACGGCTGTGTTTGTTTCAGGCCCTTTTTGTTTTTCAAAAGTATTAGAGATTTTTGTTTCATCCTTTTTAATCCCATTTTATTTAGTTAGTGTGTATGTGTTCATGTGTGCATGCAAGAATGTGCACGTGCGCATATGTGTGCCTGTGCAAGCAGATGCGTGTAAGGGGTGTCTCTCCTTCTACCATGCAGGTCCAGCGGCTCAAATTCAGCTTGTCAGATTTGGCAACAAGCACCTCTTTCTGTGGAGCCATCTCCCCAGTCCTGATGTGAGATTTGTTTGGTGTTCCCGGTGTGGGGTGTGGTTCCCTTCTGCGCTCTGCTTTAACATTCAGACTGCATCCATGGCCAGGCTCTCCAGTCTCCCCATCAGTGCTGCTCCCACAGGTCACAAGCTGATCGGCTGCGTGGAACATGATCAAAACAGATGCTCTGGCTGTACACTCGGGAGCCCTGGGTGGAATGTTCCCTGGAAGTCAGAGTTCCTGTGGGTGCTGACGACTTGCCGTCCCGGGGCTGAGCCTTTGGCTTTTCCTTTTGGGAATGATGCCAGAGAGGTCACTGTTTCCAGTTCGGAATATTCCTTTTAGTCTCTGCTTTGTGAGAACTCTATTAAAAGCCTTTTCCCTTGACCGTTTGCCCTCCTAAGCCAGAGACAGCTTCCAAAGTTGGCAGAGTTTAATCAAGTGTGGGGGGTGGTGGCTGCTTGACACCTGGGGCAATTGGCTGCACTTGGCACTTGTCATTAAAGAGTGGGATATCCTTGGTCAGACGGAGGCCTCGGGCCATTACCTTAAACACAGATTTGCTCCTTGCCACGATGCTCAATGGCTACCTTGCAGGGTGAACAGCCTTCCTGGCTTGTCAGAGTCCTCAGAGATGCTCTCCTCGGAGAGCTGTTAAGTGCAGGAAACTGCGAGCAAAGCAGGTGATTTCTTCACAGCAGTGCGGGGTTAGGACCACACAAACCAGCCCTCGCTTTCTACTTGGTTAGTTACTCTTCCATTACTTCTGTCTGCCAAGTGCCAGTCTTGATGTTTTATAGAAATCTACGATACTCAAAAAACTAATTACACCGTGTGGCTGTGGTTCTCAGCCTGTGAGTGAGACCCCTTTGGGGGCTAGAATGACCTTTTATCAGGGTCACCTAAGACCATCAGAAAACATATATCTACATTTTGATTCATAACAGTAGCAAGTTACTGTTATGTAATGAAAATAATTTTACGGTTGGGGGTCACCACGACATGGGGAACTGTATTAAAGGACAGGAAGCTTGGGGACCACTGCCTCAAGGTGTTAACCTCATTTGAAAAGTGTTAGCCATGGAAACCTTCTCGTGCAAGCTTAAAGACGAAGCAGACGTCAATTGAGACGGGCAGGCCTCCACTTCTCTGCCACACCCCAGCTTTGCTGTATGCATATGCTATGGGAGCTGGAGAGTGTGTACAAGGCTGGGTGGGAGGAGCCGCAGGGACGAGCGAGCAGACGTTCCCAACCCAATTACCAGTGTGTGGGTGTAGGAGACCAAAGAACAAAGGAGGGCGGTGGGCAGGGACGACTGGGAGAGGCTTAACTCAGGAAGTGGGGTGTGGACATAGCCAGAGAGGAGTCAGAATCAAACATGAAGGCCTGAGATGAGAAGAACAGAATAGCCAGCCCTTCCAATCGGAGGCTCCAGGATGCCTGTGTGGAAGCTGTGCTAACTGCTATCCTCAAAACTGTATTTTGGATTATCTGATCAGTTTAAAGAGGCCAGGAGCACAGAGCTCGAGTTTCTGCAATGATGCTTTTTCATGGGTTGTAGGCATGGTGCACAGACAGATATTTTGCCTTCCAGACAGGGGAGAGGAAGTTCTCCTACCCATCCCCTCTGCCTACCTCAGGCCTGGTGTTTCTAAAGCATTGCTCAACCACCATACTTAATATTTAGGGTGCAGGGAATTAGTATGTCGGTAAAGCTCGGTGCACCCACTCCACCCTTCCTTCTATTGAATATAGGACTGGGTGGGTCAGTCTTAGAAACACGAACGAGGAAGCCATCCTTCGCTGCTGTAAATAAATGCTGGCCCAGATAACTTGGAGCGCCAGCCCCGTGGCTATTGTTCTCACAAGCGCATGAATGTATCCCTGTGAAATGCCTGAATATGACTCCTTGTCAAGGCAACTGGCAAGCTCAGCAGTTAAGAGCACCTGCCGCTCCTTCAGAGGACCTGGGTTCGATTCCTAGCACCCACATGGCAGCTTACAACCAGCTGTAACTCTACTTCTGGGAGACCCAATGCCCTCTTCTGACTTCTGTGAGCACTAGGCATGAACACGGTACACATAACATGCAGACAAAATATTCATTCACATGACAGGGCAGTAGTAGCCCATGCCTCTAATTCCCAGCATTTAGGAGGCAGAAGCAGGCAGATATCTGTGAGTTCTAGACCGCCCCTGGTCGACAGTGTGAGTTCCAGAACAGTCAGAGTTACACAGAGAAACCCAATCTTAAACAACAACAACAACAACAACAACAACAACAACAACAACAGACCAATATATTCATTTATATACATAAAAACAAATAAATCTGGAAATCTCTAAACAACACACACACACACACACACACACACACACACACACACACACACACACCAAAAACAAAAAAAGAACTTGTCAGAAGCAGAACTTTGATAACCGTGTTGAAGACTGGATGTAGTAAAACAGCAACACATCCCAGCATGGTTTTAGTAAAACAGCCTTTCCTTGGAAGAACTCCTAGGTTGGGGTCATAAAACACAAAAACAAAAAACAAAAGCAAAAAGACACGGCAGTGGGAAGCAGACTTTTTCAGGGGTGGGGTTGAGGGGAAGTGGGTAGTAGAGGTAAGATGATGTGAGCAGAATGTATTATATACGGGTATGAAACTGTTCAAGAATTTTTTTTTTTAAGAACAAAGGAGGGGCATGGTAGCACACTCCTTTAATCCCAGCACCCTGTAGGCAAAGGCTGGCAGACGTCTGTGAGTTCAAGGCCAGACAGAGCTGTGTAGGGAGACTCTATCCAGAGTGGGTGGTAGGATCCCCACTGTTAAGAACTCTGTCTGGTGGTTCATGCCTGAAAGTCTCTTACATTTGGATTTTGCTGAAACTGGTCCGGGACCTCTGTTAGACATGGCTTGACTCACAGTGTCTGCTGTTGATCTTGTCTGAGCTGTGAGGCTCTCTATACCATCTGCTCTTGATCACCTGCCTAATCTACATGTCCCGTCATCAGCCCATTTCTCTCTTCCCCTCCCAGCCCCTTTCTGTAAACAGCTTTCATCCACCCTGTAATGACCTCGAAGATCCTGAATATCCACCTCAACTCCCACTGACTTTTTCCATGTTAGCCCACAGGCCTTGCTGCCTTTCCCATGCTTAGGGAAGTATGACCGGGCCGGTTCTGATCCTGTGCCTAGAACTTGACCTTCAGTCACAGAGCTGAGTGACTTTGGCCACACCTCATGGTTTTTGTTGGTTTGACTTGAAGACATAGATTGGTAACTCTTAGCCCCATGCTTGAAAACATGATGGAAAGTTCCATGACACACGTGGCATGGGTTGACCAGACACCCTCCTTTGCAGAAACACCGACTCTCTTCCTATGGTCACTGATTGGTCTTTTATCATATCTTCAGCAGACTCCCCCACTCATTCCATTTGTTGCAGATGTCCTCTTGCTTCTCCTTATCAATAATTACATTAAAAAAAATAGCACTTGGCTTTGCCCTCGGTGTTATCAGTTAGATCTCTATTAGTGGAATTGAGTACTAGGGCTTAGTGCTTGCTATTAGGTTAAAGGTTTCCTTGGAGAGGGCCCAGTTCTTTTAATCAATTTTTAAAAATGAGACACTGTTTTCAAGATCTTGGCTTGGAAGAACCTTCCTCTGAGTTAAGAATACTTATCTCTGAGTGTCTGAGAGGTCCCAAACAAGATTGGCATCTCCCAGTTCTACCAGACAGCTGTCCTTCTCTGGAGCCTTGCACTATGTCTGGAAAAGAATGTGGACAGTGACAGTTGGCCAACTGATGCTGCACTCAAAGAGGATCTAGTATTTAGACCAAGAATATTAAAAAAAAGAAAAAAGGCAGGGGAAGAGTATTCTACCATCCCTGTCCATGTACACGCCACAGCCAAAGCCTTGTGTTCTCTGAAAGTTCGGTTAGCTCTGGTTCAAGACTTGAAGCTCTCTGTGTGTTGCCAATCAGCAGTCCTTCCTGCATTCCTCCAGAGCAGGGAGCTGACACGTGGAAACAACCCAGCTTCCAAGCGTGGATGAGAGGCACTGGGGACTCAAATAACCAATCTGTGCATGTGTGTAATATATATTTACATAAAATATAATTATTTATGTATTATATAAGTATATTATAAATATATAATGTGATATATATCTTCCATTCTCATCCTGTTTCTTTCAGCTGCATATTCATTTCCTTAATATTCATTTTCTTTCCTTTCTAGATGGAGATGCCTCCTGCAGTCACCAGGACTCATGTTCAGGTGCCTTCTGCTCTGCTGGGCACTTCTGAACTAATAATCCTCTGCATCCCTTGCCGCTATGATAATATTGTATGGACTCAAAGCAAGATGATAGAAGTCGTAAAAATATGGTTCTCATCTATAAAAGTGACACTAGCTATGTACGTGACTGCTTAGTAATTATGCCTAGTGGCCTGTCAGCATAGTGACACAGTCTACATCATTAGAATCATAAGATACTTTATTAATCCTTATTTGGAAATAGCATATGTCTATAGTTTTAGCACTCTGGATGTCTATGAAGGAAGTCAGGGATCCAAGGCAAACCTGGGCTGCAGGGTTGAGGATACTGGTGCCTCCTGCCGTCCTAAACTCTTACTGCTGGCAGGTCATCTTTTAAAACAATGGGGATAAAAAACCACGAGTCTGGTATCTAAGCTCCAGTCACACCTGAATGATAGCCTATTGTGTAGAAGGTTTTATTTTCTTGGTTTAAAAGCAAAACAAACAAACAAACAAACAAAACGATTATAGAGGTTGTGTGGGTAGCTCAGAAGGTAAGAACATTAGGTACACAAACACACATTCCTGGGACCCGCATGGAAAGCTGGGTGGGATCGTGCAGATCTACAGCCCCAGCTCTGTGCGAGGTCAGACAGGAGGACTGCAGGCTCGGGACAGCAGCAGCCTAGCTCCAGGTTCAGCTGGAGGTTCTGACTCCAGGTAATGCCAGATAAAGCAGGACACTTAACATCCTCCTCTGGTCTCTGCAAGTATGTGAATACATACACCCATGCACACACGTATGCACATTCACACAACACACATAACACACACACACACACACACACACACACACACACACACACAGATGCATCTATGCTGCAGTTGTAAATGATACAAAAAGAACTTGTCAGAAACTTTAACCAGTTTTCTCATAGGCCAGGGGTGATCTGAGATGGTTTCTTTGTGTGATTGGATGGTTTTTGGCCTTGGCTTACCCTCTTCTGTTTGTCCCTCACCCACCAGGGGAGATATAACCTTGGACTTGTGCATGCTAAATATAGGTGTTACATCTGAGTTACACCTATCTTTTTCTTCATAGCTTTGAGTTGAACCCCATCATTTAGATTCCCCCCCTCCCTGCTGCCCCAGTGCCTACTTCTAACCACAGTGTCCTTTCTCAATGCCCTTCAGTCAGACTGTTCCTGTGCTCTCATCACAAGGCATAAGAAGAGCAGGGTATTCAGTGCCTATGGAAGATGTTTTCTTCTCTGTAAAACAGAATGGGGGAAGGGGAAGACTCACTGCCCTGGTGTCCCAGTTTCCTGCCTTGGGGTGTCATTATATGTGGAGTTGTGGAAGCAAGCTACTTTGTAACTTGAAACAGAAAGCCA
>LR749801.1:105000-114138 GCA_902729485.2 Mus minutoides | reverse complement strand
ATGCTGGGATTTGAACTTATCACCTTCGGAAGAGCAGTCAGGTGCTCTTACCCGCTGAGCCATCTCACCAGCCCCAGAGTCCAAGGCTTTTATAAAGGGTGTCTTCTCTGGTATGAAGGACCCATAAAGTAGAATGGATACTCCCTACAGGAAATGAGAAGACTAGAAAGACTTTTTCTGTGTATCCATGGCTGTTCTTTGCAATTAAGAAAGCAAAAACAAGTAAGAAAAACAAATACAGAAACTTTACATGTGGTAGTAAATTGCTGTTGCTGGATAGGGTTAAAGAGAACTTTGAAGACCTGGCTGGCCTCAAACTCAGAGGTCCATTCATCTGCTTCTGCTTCTTGAGCATTGTGATTAAAGGTGTGTACCACAATCCTGGGCAAGACTAGGTTTTTAAAGAAACACTCAGAAAAGGAATGCCAGGATTAAAACAAAGCAAATAACATGGTAAGGTATTATGTTAACTTTATTTCTCACTACAATGGTATAAGAAAAACTGACTAAAAACTACAAAGCTAATGTGATTATGTGATAGAAATTCCCCAAATCATGTAACATTGAACTCCCTTACTCCCTTGCAATATCTCTTTGAACTCAAGGCACTGGGGAGGTGGAGGTAACTGAATTTTAACCCTGTCCAGCAGCAGCTATTTACTGCCATGTGTAAAGCTTCTAGATGTATTCTTCTTGCTTGTTCCTGCTCTTTTGATTGCAACAAGCTATTGAACCCAAGGCCTTTAGGGAATGATCGATGAGAGGTCCATTGGCATAACTAACTTTCCTCTCCCCCAGCTGAAATGGCTAGAAGACACAGTTTCCCAGAAATTCCCACATGCAATGTTAAAAATATTTTGGAATCCTTTCCTTTCCTCTACTTAAAAACTTTGCCCAAAATATTTCTTCATAGATAGTATTGCCCAATTATTAAAGACGAATCCCCCAGAGTCTTGGTATATAAAAATGACTACCTTCTTATTTCATTTGTGCATCCACTGGCCTGACCTGTTCCTGTTCTTATTTTAAAACTATCCTGCCATTTAGAGGCTTAATAATTATTTCATTTTTATTTCCTTCTCAAAGTTGTCCAGAGCAGAACCTCTCTCTAAATAGTGGGTTCTGTTCTGAGTTCATCTTAAGAGATAGGATAGCCAAATAATTTCAAAGATGCAGGTAGAAGGTCTCTTTCATTGAATTTCAAGTTTCATAGCCTTTGCACTGAACAAAGTGATCAGAACTAGAAAGAGCCTGAAGGTGTTCTTGCTGCTGGTCTGAGAGGCATTGTGGGATGTGATGGTTGCATCATTGCCCACTGCAGGGCTGGATGGCTGGTCCAAGAACTAAAGTGGCTTCTCCTTAAAGACCCAGGAACTGGGGCACTGCTCACACTTGCTAATGAAGGATGCTGGGGGTACCCATTGTCTACCTTGCACCTCCAAGGGAGGTACAAACCAATTATTGTCTAGTTCTGAGTCCAATCAGTGCTTTTCTCTAGATTGCATGAGTGTGAGCACTTCCCTTTTGTTGAGACTCAGAAGGGTGATAATTAGAGATGCTAAAATGATGTACAAGAGAGTGTGGCTTTCACAGCATTTGAGCCAGGTGTGACAGCTGCTCTTACTGAGAAGTAAAACACTCCTCATAGAGACCCCCAGATTTCTGTCTTTGAGCAAAACCACTGTTTAGATAGAATTTCCAATACATAATTATAAAGAGACAATCCTCTGATTAGTTTTGACTTTGTTGCCTTCCATGTCATTTATTTTACATCTCAGATAACCAAGAGGGTGCTGTGTCTTTCCCTCTTAGCTACTGGGGAGAATGTGTGGTGGAGAACTGAGAGGAAGGTGTGTGAGAAAAAGAAAAGTAGGTTTTCTCTTTGTATGTGTGTGTGTGTGGGGGGACACAGCCAACTTAGACAATGTGGCTTTTTCTGCACTCAAGATTTACTTAGGGTGTGTTGGAAAGACATCTATATATTTATATAGATATAATTTATAGAAGTTATGCATAAAATTAGTGTATAGATAAAATGCAAGATAACCATAAAGAAGTACACAAACATATGTTATCAATAATATATAAATAAATCTGCATATTATAGAGATACATATATATTATATGCACACATTGAAAACTGTTTTCTTCTCCAACTAAACCATTCATTTATTTGCCTTGAAGACTTTGGAAACTGCCCCTCTGAAAATTTGCAAGGAGCTAATTTACACATGATAACCAAATCAGTCAGAGTAATTCTCTCCCCATGCTGACTTGAGACCTGACACACACTTCCCTCTCCCTCCCTCACCTCCTCCCACATCTTTGATTGTCAGTAGGCGTTTGTTTGGGAAGGCATGCTTTTCCCTGACAACTTTACCCTCATAATTTTGAGACCAACTGTGCTACCTTAAATCTCCCCAGTGAGTTAAATACTGTGTTGAAAGCTCTGCCGACATGTCAGCTTCTCTTGGCTACTGTCCAGTTGTTCAATGAACAGTGATGCCTTGGTTTTTCCTAGCTTGCAAGAATGAGCAGAAGCCCACCTCTTGTTTAGATAGAATTTCCAGTACAAAGTCATAAAGAGACAATCCACTGATTGAACCTCATCTGACAAGAACTTTTGATGGTGATGACTTTTGACATGACAGAACAATAGCTGAAATGTTAGGAGCTAAGCTTTTCTTCAATAAAGACTCAGCAATGATAAATAAATATTCATCTGAAAAGGGTAGGGTTTAATTTTGTGCAGAACCACCCTTTGGCAAGGTGTTTGTTTGATATTCTCTGAAGATTCTAATCACAGGCATGTGTTTATGAGTCTTTGCAAACTATAGCCAAGGGCTGAACAATTAGGACTTTAATTTTAACCAACTTGATTGTTCTCCTTCATTTTAAGAATGCCTAGGCTGAAAAAAATAAAAATAAAAATAAATGCCTAGGCTGGAGAGAAAATGCGCTTAACTTCTCTTTGTTTCTCAGGCCTCTATCGAATGCATCAAAAATGCCTAAAACACATTTTATTTTGTGTTTTCTTCATAATTTCATTGATGATCATTTGAATACCATAAAAACTCAGGATTTCTTTTTTAAAAAAGAGTAGTCCCTACTAATATTTGTCTTTTTGGTTTTCTGATATCATTGTTATCTTCTATTTAAACAGATCTACTGAGATAGAATTTATACACAATGCAATCCACTTTAACTACCTCTGAACTCATGAGCAGACAGGTACACCTGATTTTCCTTGGAACTGCACCCTCTCAACTGTAACAACCATTGATGTTTAGAATAGGGGAATGTAAATGCAGAGAAAATATGTATCACTAGATTCAAACAGTGTGTGGTCATATTGCCTTCTTACATTTATTATGATGGCTTGAAGATTCATGTATATTATAACCTACTTCCATAACGCATTCTTTTGAAACATTGCTAAAAAATTCATTTTACACAGACACCACATTCTGTTGATCTATTTTTCAGATAGATGGTTTATTTTTATTTTGTTGATTTTTCTTCTGGGGACACTCAGCATAATTTAAAAATAATTGAATATATTTAAGCCAGATAATGTTATATGTTAATATATGTTTATATTCTTAAGAGTACATCACACTAATTAATACGTGCATCACTTAACATCCTTGTTTTTCAAACCTTTTTTACTATAGTAGTTTATTTATTTGTGTGTGCATGTGTGCACACATACCATGGCATTTGTATAGAGGTCACAAGAAGTTGATTCTTTCCTTCCTACTACTACATGGGTTCTAGGGATTGAAATTAGGTCATCAGGGTTTTCAGCAAGCACTTGTATTTGCCAAGCAATCTCACTGGCCAGACACACTTATGTAATTTTTACGATAAAAATATTTAAAGTCTACATTTGGTAATTTTTTAAAAGTATTTTATTTTAATTCACTATTATGAATTAGTTATTGTGTTGACTAGTTAGTTATTTGTTGTTTGTCAACACAAGCTAGAGTCAGTCATTTTTAGAAGAGGAACCTCATGTGAGAAGATGTTTCTTCCTAGACTGCGTATTGGTAGTCTGTAGGGCATTTTTAAAAATAGATGATTGATGTGAGTGGGCCCAGCCCATGGGAGAAACTGCCATCTCTGGGCAGGCTGAGCAAGTTGTGAGGAACAAGCCATTAAGTGTATTTATTCCTCCATGGTCTCTGCTTGACTAAAGGTTCCTACCTTCAAGGAAGGTCTATGATGTGGAAGTGTAAACAAAATTAGTCCTCTCCTTTTATTTCACCATAGCAATAGACAGACTAATTAAGGTAGAAATTGGTACCAGGTCATGGAATATTGCTGAGAGACTTGATCACATGCTTTTGGGAAGACTGTGGTGGCATTTAAACTTAGGGCTGGAAAAATTCTTTGCCTGCTCAGAGCTCAGTGGGCTGTTGTGTGGGAGGTTGGAAGAAAAGAATGATGAGCTCTGCAGATGATGAAGGCCTGGCTTGTGATGTTTCCAAGGGAAGCTTTGAGAGTCTCTTAGGGACCCATCTGGGGATACTTGATATTTTAAATTAAGAATCTGTGGTTATGGTCACCTGGGTCTGAAGAATGCTGTGCTGAAGAGGATACCAGCATCCTCGAGGGGAAATCTTCTAGTTAAGTGTCTCTTCAATGTCAACACACAGAAGCTGTGGTCCCGAGAAAGCCAAGGCTGTACCTCCTGCTGACAGCCAAATTTGGTAAGATGAAAAAAAATCTCACAGGTGGTACTGGTTTTGAGCATAGGAAGGAGTCTTGGAGAGCAGCTGAGGCTTGGCACCATGGAAGGCCAGGAGAGGCCGTTGGTGATGGTGCTACCTTGGTTGCACTAGAAGCCCAGGATTGAAGGGGTCAGGATTAGAGTTGAGGATTGACACTATGTGACTGGGTCAGAGTTTCTGAAGAAAGCTCCAAAGAGGCTGGTTGCAGCAGAGATCCCAATGTTTTGGAGATGTCAGTCCCATGGGATGACCACCAAGGACAGTAGCAGCTGAGACATGAAGCCATCCTGCCTCTAGGAGACACACTGTTTGTGCTGTGAATAGCTGAGCCAGAGAAACAAGAGCTGCCAAAGCTCACTAGAGCGCAGGGGATCATGAGCAAGTCTCAGGCATCAATTACTAATCTTTTACATGGTTAAACATTTGTTCTGCATTTTTTTATTGTAACAACGACCTGGCTCTTTTTTTTTTCTTTTAATATATATATTTTTTGATTTTACAAGAACCCCCAGCGAACAGACTTCAGAATTTTAGAGAGACAGAACTTTTTTTTTAAATTGAAAATGGATTCTTTTCTCACACATTACATCCCACTCACAGTTCCCATTCCTCTACCCCCTCCAGCACCCTCCCACCTCTCCTCTTCTCTGGATCCACTCCCCATCCATCTCCCTCCCCTGGGAGGGGCAGTCTCTGGATGGTCCTTTCTTCCGTCTCAGCTCTAAACTTCGTCTCTGTAACTCCTTCCATAGGTATTTTGTTCCCCATTCTAAGAAGGAATGAAGTATCCACACTTTGGTCTTCCTTTTTCTTGAGTTCCATGTTTTTTTGCAAATTGTATCTTGGGTATTCTCAGTTTCTGGGCTAATATCCACTTATCAGTGAGTGCATATCTGACTATTTGTTTATCTTCTTTTATGAAATGCCTGGCAGGACCCTGAAGTCATTTTAACATTGGGTTGTTTCCTTACTACTGTATTTTTTTAAATTCCTTGTGCACTGGGGCTATGAACCCTGTGTCACATGTTCAGTTTGTAGCTATTTCCCCCTTTCTCCAGACAGTTCTTCACTCTTTTGTCATCTTTGCTGCATGGAAACCTTCTAGCTGGATATCCTCCTACTTGTTTGTATTTGTTCTTGTTTGTGTCTTTAGAGCCATGTTCCAAAATTTATGAATCAAGCCAGCACTACAGAGCTTTCCTCTATGTCCTCATCTACCAGGATTAGACTCATATATATAAGTTTAAGGGTTTAATCTGTTTTGAATTAATTTTTGTACATGACAAGAGGTAAGTATTCAGTGTGTGGTCATTTATTTTTCTTAACACCATTTATTGAAGAGACTGTCCTTTCTCCATTGCGTCTTCTTGGCACTTTAGCTGACCATTTAAGTATCAATTTATGGTTTTATTTTTGGTCTTCCTAGTTTAATCCATTGGTCCATATTTCTGTTTTATTGCAGGTTCATGGTGGTTTGATTACTGCCACTCTATAATATATCTTGAAGTCAGTTAACATGATGATTTTATATTGTTTGTTCAAGATTGTTTTGGCTAGTTAGGGTCTTTTGTGAACTATTCAAGTTGTAGGATTATTTTCCTGTTTCTGTGAAAACGCCATTCATATTTAAGTAGAGATTATGTAGATCACGTTGAATACTATGGACATTCTTATAGATCCTGACATATGATATCTTACCACTTATTTGTGTCTTCTCTTACCATTTTTAAAAAATATTTTTAGGTGTAAAACCTTTCATCTTAATTGTTTAAATTTATTCCTATTTTTGATGCTATCAGAAGATTATTTTTGTGATAGTTTGTAGTTAGTATATGAAAACACTACTGATTTTATATGCTTGTTATTTTATCCAGAAACTTCACTAAATTCATTTATTAAAATTGCTATGGGTTTGTGTTTTCTAGGTGTGTATTTGTAGTCTTTAGGGTTTTTTTCTTTTGTTACATGAGATCACAATAGCATTTTCTATATGATATATAAGAATGAGCACTTTTTTTTAAGGTTGATATCACAGGTAGCCCACAATTCAGCTTTTTGTGTGATGTGCATTTTCATTCCCTTAGGTGAACGTTGAGGGGTAGACTTTTGGTTCATTTGGCAACTATGTGTTGTTTGTCAAAGCAAGCGCTCTACTTCCAGCCTCACCCACAGCTCCCCAGGGTGCCACTTTCTCTGCAGGCTCACACTACTGTTATTATTTGCCATTTTGATTATAGACTCCAAAAGGTATGTGACACTGATATCTTATTGTGATTTCATTTCACATTTTTTGATGGCTAAAGATGTTAATTATCTTCTAATGAATGTATTGACCATTTTCATAGGTACTTTGGGCTCATTTTCCAAATTATTTACTGGTTTTTTTTAAATTATTATTTACTTGTAAGACCCCCCCTATATAATAAGGATTCAAGTTGCTTGGAAGATTAAAGATATTTAAATATTTCTTCTATACCAGGAGTTATATTTTATACTTTCTTGATCATATCCTTGGGACCATAAAAGATTTTAATTTGCTGAAGTTACGTGTGTGTCTATTATTCTTTTGTGCTTTTTGCTTTTGGCATTTGATTGCAATTTAAATATGTAGATAATGCTATAGTGGAACCATATGAGAAGGAAGACTTATTGGCTGGATAATTATGAACTCTTATTTGTGTGGGATTCAAAATGTACTTGATTTTAGCTCTGATGTAGATAAATGTTGATGGTATAACTCCTGCCTCTTCATCTTGATTTTTCTGCCCTTGAATGGGCATCCAGAATGTTCAGTATCACACCCCTCGCTCTCCTCTGAATGGGCATCCAGAATGTTCAGTATCACACCCCCTCGCTCTCCTCTGCGGCCAGCTTCGTAATGCGGAGTGAGGCCAGGCACTCCCACCCTCACCCCTCTACTTAAAAAGGGATGATGCTTTGAGCTTTTTGCCAAGTGCCTTTTACGTCCTGTGAAGAGGTTCACAAGTCCAAGCAGAAGATTATAGTCTAGGTAGGAGTCATTGCTCTGGAAAGTCATTGTCCAAGAGGGAACAAGTACTTTTGAAAAATTTCTTCCACCTCTTTTAGTTTAGGGAAGAGCAATTCTGGAAGTGAATTGCCATTTACTACCTTGTCTCATTCTCCTCTCTCTCTCTCTCTCTCTCTCTCTCTCTCTCTCTCTCTCTCTCTCTCTCCCTCCTTCATTTTTGCTGCAAGGGAAGGCCTCCTAAATCTATTTCCTGTTCTTGTGCCTTAATATTGGGCAAGGATATTTAAATGACAGCTCTTGGGAGAGAACTATGTGTGGGTAAATTTTTTTGTAGCCCTCCAGAGTTTCTCATTTTCCTCATTACTATTCACAGAGTCCTCTCTGGAGAGTCCATTCCACAGGCTCTTAGTGCTGGACCTCTTCAGTGTCAGGAGGGTCTTGAGTAGCACTACATGCGGGGTCAAGTTCAGCTGTTGTTTAGCCCATTATCACTGTCCCCTCTGCCATCAGCTCTCTATTCTGCTGGTCTCTCAAGGTCACTGGTTCAGCAAACAAAACATAGAACATGCAGTTAAGTCTGGGTTTCACAGAAACATGAAATAATAATAATTTCTTCAGAGTAATAAAGCCTCTTCCATCTCACTGTTTATCTGGCAACCTCCTCTTTTACATTCTGTGTTTCCCTCAAATAGCACATGGAGGAATGATTGTTTACTTAAGAAAGGGGCGGGGGGGAAACTCGTTTGAATAGTTGGCCCATGCTGACTGCTCTCCCTGTTGGTTCATTTAATTCTCAGGTTTGTGTAATGGGCTGAGATGGAGGGGCAAAGGAACTTGAAAGTGGACACTCTGCCACAGCTGTGTTATTATATGATACTTTCTTAGACTCGGATTGAGGGGCTAGGCTCTCAAAATAGGGAAGTCTGGAAAATTCCCTGTCTTACCCACAGTTGTATTAAGGTAGCTCTTGGCTGTCTTCTCTAAAGCTGTGATGGAACTTGTTTATGTTAACCCAACCATTGTTGTATTCAACGGAGCACAAGCTTGCCAATTGTGGGAGTTTCTCCATAGCAAAACCAAAAAGTTGCCTTACTTAGCTCCCAGCCTCTTTCCTTGTTCAAGTATTTTAAATAAATATTTTCTGGCTTTTAAAGAATATGGGTCTCCATTCAGATCTCTGATCTTTGAGTTGGTGGGAGACTGTTCTGCTCAGGGGTGCTTGCAGATCTCCATCTTGTGCTTTCACACGGCTTCCTAAGGCTTTACTGCTGATGCTTTCTGGTGACCATGTTGCTGGACATCACTCCCAGTAGAACCCTGGCTTTCCCTTGCTGGACATCACTCCCAGTAGAACCCTGGCTGGACATCACTCCCAGTAGATCCCTGGCTTTCCCTTGCTGGACATCATTCCCAGTA
>LR749801.1:0-100000 GCA_902729485.2 Mus minutoides | reverse complement strand
GAATAAAAGTGGGCCCTTATTTTGTACCACATTAAAAGCAATCAACTCACAATAAATTAAATGCATGTGATATGAAACTGTCACTTTTATAAGAGAATATAATGGGGAAGCTCCTCACATGGGCAGTGCATTTAGGGGCACAACCCCAATGATGCAGACAACAAAAGCAAAGACAGACAAACAGGAATACTGCTGACTAAGATGGGAAGTTGAAGACAGACTGAGTGTCTTTAAGCCTACACCTGATATCAATTATATAAAAATTCAAACATTATTAAGAAAGCAACCGATTTTGAGAATAATCAAAGTATCTAACCATACACTTCTCAAAGATGATAATCAACAGGTATACAAAATATTCCTCATTATTTAAAAGACAAATATAAATTAAGATTACAATGATATACCATTTCCATCCAAAGATCAATAAATGCACACACACACACACACACACACACACACACACACACACACACACACACTTGACTTCTTCAAACATCAATGAAATGTAGGTCAAAACTGAACTGAGATTCCATCTCACCCTATCTGAATGACTTTAGTCAAAGAAATGAGTGAGAACACGTACTGGTGAAGAGGAGGGGAAAGAGGACCACTCCAAGCCCTGTTGGTGTGCATATGAATTATGTGGCCACCATGGAAATCAGCAGGAGGTTTCTCAGAAAACCAGGTGAGCTCCCTATGTAGTACTCTTAGGGATAGCTGAAAGGGTTTAAATCAGGCTCTGATCTGGCACACGTAGAGCTTGGCAATGGTTTTTAAAAAACACAGAAGGTAAAAAGACAAATATTTTTGAGCATGTGGAGAAAAGAGAATCCATATATACTGTTGGTGAGAACGTGAGTTCATACACTCATTATGGAAAGCAGTGTAGAAGTTTCCCCACAAAACTAAAAATAAACAGCTATGTGAATCTGTGGTTCCACTTCTGGGTGCATATACAAAGGAAGCTTAGTCAGTACTTCAAGAAGCTGTTTTCACTTCTAAGTTCACTGCAGCATTAATGTACAATAGGCAAGAAAGGGAATCACCTTAAGTGCTTAATGAATTGTTAAAGCAGAGGTTCTCAACCTGTGGGTTGTGACCCCTTTGGAGATCAACTGACCTCATCATAGGAGTTGCCGAAGACCATTGGAAAACACAGATATTTACTGTGACTCTAGTCTTTTTGTCTGTTTGTTTGTTTTGTTTTATTAGATATTTCTTCTCTCTCTCTCTTTTTCTCTCTCTCTTTATTTTTATTAGATATTTTCAAATTTTATCCCCTTTCCTAGTTTCCCTTCCAAAAATCCTCTATTCCCTCCCACCTCCCCCTGCTCCTCAACCCACCCACTCCCGCTTCCTGGCCCTGGCATTCTCCTATACTGGGGCATAGAACCTTCATAGGACTTTTCCTCCCATTGATAACCAACAAGGCCATTCACTGCTACATATATGGCTGGAGCCATGAGTCCCTCCATGTGCACTCTGGTTGGGTGACCCTAGTCTTATTGTAATTTGCTCTGCTGTGTTTAATTGATACACCTGGGAGGCCTGCTCTTTTATGAACAGAAATGGAAGAGGAGTAGATCTAGGGAAGTGGTGATATGTAGGGAGGATGGGGGGAAGGAGTGGAGGGAGGAGAAACTGCAGTCAGGAGATAACGAATGAGAGAAGAATAAAACAAACAGACAACAACAACAACAACAAAAACAAACCTGGTCACAACATTAGGAAGGCTGAGAGCTACTGTGATAAAGGAAATGTGGGTGTATGTTTACTATGAACCATCTGTTTTAACAAACGTGTCATTAGCAACAACATGGACGAACCTGGAAGACATCACAGTAAGTTAATATAGTCTAGACACAGGAAGGCAAATATACACACTCTCATTGATATGTAAACTTACCCTCACCCATCTCAAATAAGCAGAGTAGGATGTTTAGTACAGAGGGTGGGAGGAAGGAGCAGATTATGGTAGAGAGGTCGGAGACTTCAGTTGGACAGGGGGACTGAGGCATATCTCCTTTGTGATACATTCAGTACAGATAATGACTGTATGGACTTTCAGGTGTGGTGGCAGATTTGATGCTGCTTCTATGTGACTCAGTGCAGGAGAACCATCAGGGCGATTAGAACAGATTCCTACTGTGAGAGAAAGAGCTGGAGAATAAAGAGATCGACTGAGGAAAGTTTTGGATAGCTCTACATGGGGAAGCAGCCCAGGGCCATTTCCAGTTGGTGCCCAGTTGATTTGTGCTGTTTGTGCCATGCTAGGGTAAGTGGTAACTTTGAGGAGGGCAACATCTCCTGGACACAGATGACATAAGAACAATGGGCTGGAGAGAAACTGAGCTGACTGTGGTGATAGAAACAAAGGCCGTGCTGGTTGGGAAGATGACTGCTGGAGTGTGGCATGGGAGCCTGAAGGTTCTCCTAGGGTGCCTCGGAGGGAGTAGACTGAGAAGGCACCACCATGCCACTCTCTGGGAAAGTGATGGCATGAGAACACCAGTCACTGAGGGGAGCAATTGCTCCCAGGAAAGAACTACCGGCCTTTGGATATATATCTCAGGAAACAATACTGAGGATTGACAAACGGGGTAATATGAAATTGAAAAAAGCTTTTACACATTGAATCAAACTGCCAGAGTAAAGATACAGCTTACGGAATGGGGAAAAAGTCTTTGTCAGCCACAAATATCAGACTAATGCTTAATATTGAGGTAAAAAAAATTAAACACCCCAAATCAAAATCATGGAATCAATCAATGAACCGAATCGATAGCTTTCTAAAAAAGATGTACAGATGGTGAATGAATACTTGAAAAAGTATTTCAACATCCTCTCCCAGAGAAATGCAAATTTAAGCTGCTCTGAGATTATCCATCTCACTCCAGTCTGAATGGCCACCATCAAGAAAACAAAAGTCAACAAGTGCTATGGAAGAACCCTCACTCTTCAAAGGAAAGCAGACTGGTGCAGTCAGTATGGGAACCAATGCAGGGGTTTCCCAAATAACCCAAACCATAAGTATCATAGGATCCAGCCAGACCACTCTGGAGCTCTACATGGCTGACTCTAAATCAACACACCACAGAGACTCTTGAACAATGAGATTTATTGCTACACTATTCAAAAATAGCTAAGAAATGAAACCAGCCTGGGTGTTCATCAAGGAGTAAATGCATCAGGAAAATGTGGTCCACATACAAAATGGAACTTAATTTAGATGTGGAGAAAAAGGAAATCACGACATTTGCATAAACAGGAATCATTATGTTAAGTGAAATAATCCAGATTCAGAAAAGTGACACGTGTTTTTCTTTTATATGAGCTGGTGTTTATGTGTATTTAAATATGCAAGTATGTGTTTAGGTCATGAAACTAGAATGGGACCATGAGATAAAGAGAGGGTAATGTAATATAATGTAATATATGTAATCTGAAAGCAGAAGGGAGGCTGCTGTGTAGGAAGAAGTCAGCAAGATGGGGAGACGGAAGGGGAAGGGAAAGGGGAAGGGGGAGGGGGAGGGGGAGGAGGAGGGGGAGGGGGAGGACTAGGGGATAGGGACAAAGTAAAAATGAAAATGCCACTCATTTGTATGCTAACTTTAGGAATTGACAAATGATGCAGTTTACGTTTCAAAAGTGCTAAGTGATTCCACTTCAGAAGTTTTCACCACAAACCTTAAGTATCTGAAATGATGGATACATCAATTAACTTGATTTAACTATTCAGTATTGTATCCATAAATGACAAAGTCGCTTTGTACCATATAAACATACGCAACTCTAATTTGTCAATGTACAATTAATTTTTTCTGAAAGATTAATCTTTTGTTATAGGCCATATAAATGACTTTCTGATTCTACTTGTTTTGGTAGACAGGGAAGTCTAGGGTATGATATGTAAAATCTGAGATCATGGACAATATGGATGTAGAGAGTGTAGTAACAGGAAGGACCAGAGATGCATACTGGGAAGTTGGGGGAGGACAGACACAATTCTCATCATATTGTGTTTTGTGCAGGAGCTATACCTAGGGAAAGTAAAGGTGTTCCTTTGTGTCTTAATGTTCTTAAGGCTGAATGAAGCCTTGCTTTCTTTATTTTCCTCTGTTGTTGAGGTCTGCCCATGATGTGGTCTGCTACGTGCATTATTTCTTTGATAGCCCTGTTGATGTGCCCCTTTATCAGTCTTTGAGAATCTTTCTCAGACGATGGGATGGAGTGGCACAGGAGAGAGGCTTAGAGTCCTGTGTGAAGAGATACCATAGACAGAACAGGTGTTAAAGCATCCTTTCTGTTGACCGCAAGGGAACTTATACTGAGAATCAGTGTGATGTATCTTTTAAGCTGTCCAAGAGGGGCAAACGATCTGAAGAGTAAGTCAGCTTCTCCCCAATCCAGCATGTAGAGGGATGTGACAGTATGTAGAAGGACTAGAGTTGTCTGTGTGTCCAGTACTATTAGCTGTGGCAATCAAGGACTGTGCATTTCTTTCCTCTTATCTTATAGACCCCATTATTGTTGTTGTTGTTGCTCCTTGAGCATCTGCAGCTGGTATAGTGCAGATTAAAATTTCAATTATTTTGTTAAAAGCCTTATGAATGACTTCTTCATTTCTCCCCCTTGGGAATTTGTTTTGATAGAAACAGAAGTCACAGATAAAATATATGAAATCTAAGATGGTAGATCAAACGGACACACAGGAAATGGTACTTGATGACCCTAGGGACTCCAAAGATCTTCCAGAATTGTTCTGAAGGATTCTCACTCTTTAAGGTCTGACCACCCTGTCCGACTTGATTGCATAGCACTCTGAACCTCTGGCCATGCTTTTCTATGTCCAGTCTACATAAGGCCAGAGCCAGGGGTATCACTGTGACCTCCTTGCTCTTCTCACTCTATTTCTGAGCAAAGGGTCTTTAGAAACCAGCAGCAGTCACAGCTGGGAGTACACTGACTGTTTCTGCTCTCTCTAGTTCAACCTCTCCTTCTCAAGAGCAAATGGCAAGGACAGCAGTGGGCCAAGAATCCGGGTTTCCATCCACTCTGGACTATTGCTGATTTACTACCTTGTTTGGCATCAGAGAGAATGCTGAGGGCTTAGACTTACAAAGACTCCAGAAAGAACAGGATTCCCTGAGGCAGTATAAAGGCCTCTTCATGTATCAGTTGTTAGGAGAGAGGTAGAACTGGGAGATACAGATTAGAGAAAACAAGAAGCTGCGTAGCCCATCTGTAGGAAGTCTGTGGTCCAAGCTGCAGAGCTTAATTTTGTCTGTTTTAGTGTTTTCTTCTTCCATTTTATTCATTTAATTGTGTGTGTTTGTGTGTGTGCGTGTGCACGTGTGCAGCCATGCTCACACATATACACCACAGACACATATGAAGGTCAGAGGACAGCCTGCAGGAGTCATTTCTCTGCCTGCACTGTGATTGAACCCTGGTGCTCAGGGTTAGGGCATATGCTATTATGACTTGCTGAGCCTTCTCACCAGCCCCCAACGGCAAGAGGCTTGGAGGAACTGCAGCGCTCTTAGATCCCAGAGGCACTGTACTGGAAGTTTTCAGTACACAGTAAGAACATATCAGTCATCAGGGACGGTTTCAGCATGTGGTAAGAACATACAGAAGCTACCAGGGAGGATTGAAAATTCAGATCTCTGGTTGACTTCCATGCCAAGTGAATGAGCAAGGCCAAGTGTGGATTTTACACAAACCTGCCTAACATTTCTTCAAAGAGTCACTAAACAATGATTATGCTGGGAGAAGCCCTTAAAGTTTTATATTCTAAGTTCGAAGAAAACATTACAGGCCACACTAAAAATCTTGGGACTAGGTACCAGTGGGGAACAGAGAGCCTTTTCAAGCACAGAGATGCAGAAAGGTCAAGAACATCCATTTTCCCAGGCTTGCCCAAATCCACAGCACTGTTTGCTGAGTAGGTACCTGTGCTTCCTGAAGCCCCATGAGTCTTTCTTTCTCTTTCTTTCTTTCTTTCTTTCTTTCTTTCTTTCTTTCTTTCTTTCTTTCTTTCTTTCTTTCTTTCTTTCTTTCTTTCTTTCTTTCTTTCTTGTTTTTCGAGACAGGGTTTCTCTGTATAGCCCTGGCTGTCCTGGAACTCACTCTGTAGACCAGGCTGGCCTCGAACTCAGAAATCCACCTGCCTCTTCCTCCCAAGTGCTGGGATTAAAGGCATGAGCCACGAGTCCTTCTTTCTTATCTTTGTTCTCACATCTGTCATTTTAAACATTGCCCGAGAAAGGTGTACTTTCACACCTCTGAAATCTTACTATTGTGCACTATTCAAGGATGTAAAACTTATCGACTTGATGACATCTCACTGTATTAAAGCTCTACTTATCTGCTGTGAGGTTGGTGACTCTCTGTCTTTTCACGTATCTATGCAGAGTTAGCTATAGGGTAGGCATTGAAAATGGTGTTCAGCTTCTGTTGTGGCATCCCAAGCTGTAAAGCAGGCTAGCAGGAGAGATCAGAGCTTTTATGTCCCCTCTTGTTTTGTGTGCCTGCAGTACATCCTTTGAAGAGACACAGGAGGGTAGAAAGCCCAGGAAATGTCACCACACTGTCCTCTCTCTAGGACCTAGTGACAGCTGTAACATCAGAATGTGTGACTGGGCTCAAATCTGAGGGAAAAGGGAGACCATGCTAGAATGTGTTCCCTTGGGTGGCTAAGCTTGGGAATACTGAATAGCAAAGCCTTGTTTTATTCAGTTGGCAACTTCATGCAAAAGTCTGTTTCCAGAACTCAGTGCCTATGTTAAAATTCAGAAGTGAGATGTTGGGACAGGTGTTCAAATTTTCATTTGAATGAAAAAAAATGAGCTCTCTCTCTCTCTCTCTCTCTCTCTCTCTTTCTCCTTCTTTCCTTCTTCCTTTCTTTTGCAAAAAGCTAATTTCATTTAGTTGGTTAGTTTGGGCTTTGGTCTCAGCAATTAAGTTTTTGTACAATGATAGCTTCATAAATTGAAGGTATGAACTCTACAGTTAAGATGTTGGGAGAAATGTATTTAATGTTCAAGTGCTTTAATTCAAAGATTACAATGATAATGGAGTTTTATAACTAACAATATTTTGATTTCTGAATTCTTTTCTAGAATGGGTCCCAGAAAATACTTCCATGTAAAACAGTAAAAGATCTAGTCTATATGCCTTGGTGAATCCTGGCTAGTCAAGGCTTTTGTGTGCCCATATGAATTTTAGGATTCTTTTTCCTAATGATGTGAAGAAGATATTGGGATTTCACTGAAGACCGCATTGAATCTGTAAATCTCCTTTTTGTTGCATAGCTATTGATTCTACTAACGTAGGACCATGAGAGAGCTTTTCATCTTCCTGTGTCTTCCTCATTTTTCCATAGTTTTCAAGTTTCATTATCATGAAGCCCTTTCATCTCCTTGATTAGGTTTAACTATCTATCTGGTACTTTTTGTTGAAGCTATGGTAAATGGAGATTTTTCTCTCCAGATTTCATTTTTTTGGCAAGTTCAGAAAAACTGATTTTTGTATGTTAATTTTGTATTCCACTACTTTGCTCAAGTATTTATCAGACCTAAGAGTTTGCAAGTCATCTTTAGAGCCTTTTAACTACAGAAGTTTGACTTCTTCCTTTCTTATTGGTATTTTACCCACAGCTTTTTCTAGCCTTATTGTTCTAGGTAAGACATAAAGCACTGTGCTGAGTAAGAGTGGACACTCTTGCTCCAAGCCTGGTTTTAGCAGGCACATTATCAGCTTCTTTCATTTAGTGTATGTTGGGTATGTATTCATTTCATGCAGCCTATATTTTGTTGAGGTGCATTCATTCTAGTACTAGTTTCTTTGGGGCTTCTGTCATGAAGAGATAATGCCATTTAAACAAACCCTTTAATGCATCAGTTGAGATGACCACGTGATTTCAGTTCTTGCATTTATTAATCTACAAATATTGAAGTACCTTTGAATAACTCAGTCATGTCATGTGGTCCTTTTAGTGTGTTCTTAAGTTCTGTTTGCAAGTATTTCTTTTGAGAAATTTTATATCTATGTTCTTTGGGGAAATTGACCAAAGTTTTTTTTTCTTCTTTTTCTCCGTTTCTTTTCTATAGTGTCTTTACCTGGTTTGGGTGTCAGGGTAATACTGTGTTTGGAGAAATGAGAATGAGTTTGCCAGTATTACTTCTCTTTCTACTCATGGAATAATTTGAGGAATATTGCTGTTATCTCTTTGAAGATTTGATTGAACCTGACAGTGAACCTGTCTATACTTAAAACAACCATTACTGGTTTTGTCTTATTGCTTATAATAATTTGTTTAAGTTGTTTGTATTGTTTTGACTTGGTTGTGGTAGGTTGTATTTGGCTAGGGATTTATCTGAAGTTTTTAGGTTTTTTGATTATAAGTTTTCAAATATTCCTAACAATCGGTGGATTTAATTGTAGCCTGTAGTTATGACTCCATCTTCACCTCTAATTTGGGTCTTCTCTTTCTTGATTAGTTTGACTAGATGTCTGTCAGTAGTGTTTAATGTTTCCAAAGAAGCAACTAATTGTTCCATTTCATTCTTTTCAGTCTTGAGATCTGTCATTTATTTCCACCCTCTGCTCTGAGGTTGGCTTGCATTTGCTTTTTCTAAGAGGTTGAGGTAATGTTAAGGTTCTTATTTTGATGTCTCTCTGGCTTTTAATGTAAGCACTCATAGGATCAAGATTGCCTTTGTGGTCCTCAAAAGTTCTATTGGTTGTTTTTATTTTCATTTGATTTTTTTAAAAGCAGTTTTTATTTCTTCAATTGAAGAAAAGTATTTTTTCAATGACCTAATGGTCATTCAAGAGTGTGTTTTTGTGCTTCTTTCTGTTACCGATTTTTAGTTTTATTCCACGAAGATAAGACACACGCAATTGTACCATCCCTTTTTGTATTGTTTTGGCTTTGCTTTATGACCTAAAATCTGATATGTTTTAAAGAAAATCTCATGACATGCTGAGAAGATTGTGTGTTCTGTAGGTATCAGGTGGAAGTCTGGTGCAGATTAACTCCAAAGTGTTAGTCTGATCCGTATATTGGTGAGAATGGGGTACTGAAGCCATCCACGATTATAAGGCCCTGTCTCTCCTTTTATGTCCACTAGTGTTTGTTTTATGAACTCGGGACATCCAGTATTTGGTGCATCTGTTTACTTTTATTATATGTTCTTGATGAGTTGTTCTCTTTATTAATGTGCAGTAAAAGTCATTATCTTTTCTGATTTGGTTTGAAGAGTACCTTCTCAGATAAAAACAGCTCATTGTAGAGTAATGGATTGTGTAGAGATGTATCAGGGATTCAGCCCAAAAGACATTTATACTGCAGTGGAACATTGTAGATACATGAATCTGGTTTTATAGGTTTGAAGGGAGTCACAAACTATACCTTCTTTAGTAGCCTGGCTTCCCCAAAGTAACATCATATGAGGGAAAGAATTCAAAAGCTGTCCTTCCAAGTCAGAAATGCTGATGGATACTGTGATATTTTAAAACTTATTATTCTTATGTTTCACTCTGTCTTTTGTCTTTATGTTTTAATCTTCCCTCACTCTTGTGTAACTCTTTCTTGACAGTCTTGTTTTAGTTTACTTCTTGATTAGATTTTATGATTATTCTGTGTTCTCTCCACTATTCTTTCTATATACCTACATACTTTCCCACTTATTTTTAACTCATTTTCAACCTCTCTCTTTCCCACTTTCTTCCATCATGGATACCAGTATAAGAGTTCCTACAAAAAAAACCCAAAACCAAAAACAAACAAACAAACAAACAAAAAACAACAAAACAAAATCCATAAATATATCTATCATAAAATCCTACTTGATCATTCCTCTTGCACAAACAGATGCGATGTCAGCATTCCACAGACTTGAAAATATATATTTATTGCTGTGCTATTCATTGTTGCTAAGTTATAGAACTAACTTCATTGTTTGCCAGCAGAGGAATAGATAAGGGAAATGTGGCATGTATATGAACACATACACAGTGGTGTTCAGTCAGATGTACCAAGTGGTGAAAGTATGTCACAGGTAGGAAAATGTGTACAATGGGAGAGTATAATATTAACCATGTTAAATCATGCCCAGAAATACAAGTACTTCATGTTTGTACTAAATTTTGGATCCTAGATTTTATATAGATACTTAAAATTACATATATATAGATATAAAAGCTGAAGAATAACTGTCTAAGAATATGAAAAGTACTATCAGGAAAGGGGAGGGAAAAAGAAAGGGATGGGGGATATAAGAGGGGGACATGTTTAAAATTCATTATATGTGTATATTTAAAAAAACATCTCAGCACTATGTATAATGGGTATGTAGCCTTCCCCAAGATCTCTCAAAGTAATCTGTAGAATAACAGAGGCATATTTAAAACAGGGCCAAACGGTGGAACAGGACTGGCTGGAAGGGTAAAGCAATGTTGTCCTTTAATGAAAACAGAGCAGCCAGGGCACCCTTTTGGGTGCAATTCAGAAAACAGAACTTGTAAATGATTTCAGTTGTGGTTCTGAGATCTTCTGTGGCACCTGAGACACTCTGTGGCACCCGAAATGCTCCCCTGCATCTCAATGCTCAGTGACAACCAACAGTGAATTCTTTGTCAAACTCTTGTGGAATTTACATTAGACTTTGTTAGATTTGTTTAATCTTACCTTTCCCCAGAGTACACCCTCATTGTTGGCTACCATGAAATGATTTGCTCCTCTGTGAGCAAGAGCAGACCAAAGTGCTACCAGGGGGAAGGGGGAGGCCCAGAGCTTGGCTGTGAAGTTTGAAAGTTTCCTGCTCACAGGAATCTTCTGAAACTCTAAGATGAGAAACTGCAAGGAACATTTCAGTCTGTAGTTGTAGGAAGGTGGTAGGTTATGGTTTGAAAAAGCTTACGAGCAAACATGATCATGAAATGTTGCCACTTTATTCTTTACTTAGAATAATTTAATCCACGGACATTTTCCATAATGATTTGAATTATATGTAAATTATCCTGTTCCTTTGGAGAACTACATGCAAAATTCTTAATGATGGCCAGGTATACAAAGAGCATTCAAATAAATATCCTAACATTTTAATGTGGTAGGAGAGAGGAGAGCAAAGGGGGGAAAATGTCAGGAGCATCTATGTTCTTCTTTAAAAATAAATCATTTATCAAATTATACATATTTATCATATACATCATATATATAGACATAGAATGGAAAACCAAACTAATATCTTTACTATTTGCCATAGTTGCTATTTTTATGGTGAGGGCATGACACTTAAAATGTGCTTTGGGCATTTTTCAAGATGACAACATATTGTTAACAATTATGTCTAGTCACAATGTTACACAACAGAGTTATTACAAGCCTCATTTTTAAAAGTTAAAAGAATCCATTTAGGCACTCAGAAGATTGGTGAAAATCAATTGCCATGATATCATGCTTGGCCTGGGTTGCATATTAATGCAGATCTCTGAGAGTAATGGACCTCCCTTCTACCCCGATGGCTTTGGCTCAGCGACTGTGGTGCCAATCAACAGTCATCAGAAGTCAACCTGAGGTAATGGTTCTCACTTTGGCTGTCAGATGTAAATGAGGAATTAAGATACAGACAGAGGAGGAATGAGTGAGAGAGAGCAAGTTTGTTAGAGGAGTAGGAAAAATTAAGATCTTGTGGTTGTTGGAGGGGACCCAAGGGCTAGTCTAGGTAGGAGTTTTTGTATGACTTAAGGCAGAAATGGAGAAAAGAATGAAGTCATCTCTATAGAGCTGAATTCTTTAGTTTTACTATGGGCTGAGCAAATGGGTGTGTTTTGGGAGGAGGAGAAGGGCCTCATGTGCTTTGTGCATGCCCTCCTCCCTCACCTGAGGAGTTATCACACCCTGTTTTCCCAATCAGAGGAGTAACATATCGAGGTCACACTTGTTCATAATTTTTTATTTGACCTTGACTTGGTTGTCAGTCATTGATCTTAGTTGAGTCTGCCAGGCACCAATTAAGCCATGTATGGAATCATGTATTAAACTTTGTTCTTAGGTCATGTGACCAGCTTGGTTTTTGTCATGGGTTCTTTTATTATTATTATTATTATTTTTTTTTTTAGTGTCAAATGCTTACTACAAGAGCAAATGCTTACCACTGCTTACCTTGCCTATGAGACATTGAAGAGTGGTTTCCTTCCTGGAAATAGGTAAAGATGTTCTAGAAGTTTCCCAGTGTGTTGCTGTTATCGAGAAGACTATGTGAATGGGCAGCCATGCCGCCTTGCATGTGTTCTTTGGATTGAGGGAGGAGAGCAGGGTGATTCTTGAAAGTCAGCTGAAGCCTGCTGAGACTGGCATTATTATTTTCACTGTCTTCTGTCTTTTTCCACTTATCAATTCAGGCATATCAGGCTCTGCTATAAGCCTTCTTATTTACCTTCTGTGTTCCTGACCTTGCTGTTTTAACTCTCTAGTCTGTTCAACCCTACTGTTTGTTTTCAGCCATAATAATAGTGAATTCCATGGTAGCCGGGGCTAAAGAATGAGATTCCATCTCGACTCGCTCACATCCCAAGGTAGAAATTTAAGTTAAAAATAGCATGTAGAACAATGTAATGTTGGTGCTGACTTCAAAGGGCTGGCTTTGGTCAGAGAAGTCAATCGGAAGAGGTGTGATTGGCAGGAAACTGAAGGACAGTATGTTTGTAATTCTTCCGGAATGGTTTCTCAGAACTGTGTGTGTGTGTGCGCGCACGTGCGTGTGTGAATGAGTGTGTAATCTCAATATTTTGCATTTCAACATGAGAAATTTGCCCGTGGAAATGGAATCAGGAACATCTCATTTGTCTGACATAAGTTGTGCTTACCAACTAACTTCTGCTTCTAATACATCTTTCTTGGAGCTTCAAAAAGACACAGGGATTATTCCAAAATCACCCAGAAAAAAACAGACCAAACCATAACTGAATAAAAAATCAGAGAGGCCCTTGGTCCTGTGAAGGCTCAATGTCACAGTGTAGGGGAATGCCAGGGCAGGGAGGTGGGAGTGGGTGGGTGGGTGGGTGGGTGAGCACCCTTATAGAAGCAGGGGGGGGAGGGGGTAGGAGGTTTGCAGAGGGAAAAATGGAAGAGGGATAACATTTGAAAAGTAAATAAATAAAATAACCAATTAAAAAAAAAAGATAATTGGGGCTGGAGAGGTGGCTTAGCAGTTAAGAGCACTGACTGGTCTTCCAAGAGGTCCTAAGTTCAGTTCCCAGCCACATGGTGGTTCACAACCATCTGTAATGGGATCTGATACCCTCTTCTGTTGTGTCTAAAAACAGTTATAGTGTACTCACATACATAACATAAGTAAATAAATCTTTAAAATAAAGTTCAAAAAAGATAATTGGTGATTATAAACACAAGGGTAGAATTACTGTTAGAGCCTGAGGTCTGGGCATACTTCTGTGAAACAATGTCTTTGACTCAACAGAGATGTTGTACTAGTGACCTCAGAGCAGCTGAGGTGGCTTGCACAAAATCTCTATCGGATCAAGCCAATCAACAATCCCACATAGATGAGGAGGGACTTGCAGGGTCTCCTCCTTAGCTCAGGAGCCTTGGCTGGGAGGGATACTGGGATAGGGAAGTCAGATTTCTTCAGGGAAGTGGCCCCACGCAGGTTGCCCATGTTTCAGTGGGTGGCTCTACACCTATGCACACTCAGGAGGCACTGACGGGAATCACTGGCTTAGGAAAAGAGGGCATGAAGAGGGGGGTCTCCACTGCGATCACAGGTGTTCTAAGAAGGAGGAGTGTGGAGTGGATATGATCAAAATGGATTATGTGCATGTATGAATTTCTCCAAGAATAAATGTAGAAAATGCTGCCATGATGATTTCTCTCCTAGATATCCCTGTATTTCTGGAACTGGCAATATGTGTTATTTTACCCACTGGTAAGTGTGGTCTAATTATACGCAGCTTTTCACCGCAATGAAATCCCAAAGAAATTTAATTAGTTGTATGTTCTAAATTAGTGGATTGAATTCAGGAGCGGATGGCACTCAGCTGAAGACTTTTTTCCTTTCTCTGAAACTTGATCAATTCAGTCAATACAGGGTTAATTCCTTCCTGAGAAAGCTTGCATGCAAAGTTAGTTCACAAGTGTCTTGAAATGCTGGCTAGCACCTTTAAAAGCTGGTATGAACTTAAGAAGTTGAAAGAACATATCTAGCTTCTTTTGAAATCTTTTTTGACAAAGGTCATCAACATCTTGCCAACTTCAACTGTATCGAGCGGCCTTCCAGTGCTATCGGCAGGGACGAGGTGGAGGGAAACAATGCCTAATTAGATTGTAGCTACATGGCTCTTGCACTCTTCATTAAATTAGTGAAGGATCAGCCAGAGTAGCTTGGCATATTGAAGGCAAAATAACTCCTAGAATAACTATAAACTTCTCACAATTCAGAGTGGTGCTTTGTTGTTAGAAGAATATAGCACTAGCTCAAAAAAATAAACAAAACAAAACAAACCAACCAACAAACAAAACCAAATCTCCAAAAGAATGAAAAACAAACCAAAACAACCTAGTAGATTTTCCCCTGCAAACCATGGGAAGTGTACACCCGTTTCCTCGGAAGTATTCCTTCTTGGACTGAAGAGACTTTGAAGGTTCAGAAAGGTCATGAGGCTTGGAAGACTCCTGAGGTCGCCTCCTTGGGGATTATAAGCAGGGAACAATTACTAAAGAGGCCCTTTTCTGATGGAGCCAGAGAGTTGTGCGGGGACTCCTGTGATGCTGCTGTCACGCTGTGGTGGCCTTTGATGATGCAGCTGCCTTCCAATCAAGCATACTTCTGCAGTAACCATAATTCAATTGGTTAACAAACCTAGATGCCATGGGTCCATTTTTTTTTTTAGTCTGTTGTTGGTGTTCTATATGAGGTGAGTAGACATTTATTCATTTCTCCTCAGGAAAAGTCACATACCAGGAGACATTTATGATAGCTGTCAAAATAGTTCTTGCGAGGCCAAGGCATCTCAACATTGCCACAAAGGCAAAGTTAACTTCAGGTTTTCTAGACTCTGCTTAAGGCTCCCTCCCGTTCTGACTCCCATTCTGCTGCTGACCCAGCTCCTGGAATCAAGTACTGCCTTTCCAAGGTGCCACTGGCCTGCAACCCCAGCTAAGCATTAACTACATATTGAGCATACCAACTTCAAAAATCTAAATTACAACATACTCCGAGATCCAAAACCTTGTTAGTGTGGCCATGATGTCACAGTGGAAAATTCTCGACCTGATCTCATGTGACAGTTTACAGGTCAAACATGGGGGTCAGGAAACTTAAAGTATTGATTGAACTATTCTCCTCCCATAAACAACATGGGGCATAAAAATGTATTTCTGGTTTCAATGCAGGTCCCATCCCAGAGACAATACAAATATTCTAGAACCTGACTTCCGCAATTGCAAATGTAGTCCATAGCGAACATTTTGTATTTGGGATGCTGGATCCATCAAAATGACCCTAGGTTGTCATCTCCTAGGTCATATTGAATTTTCATGACAGAGTGAGGAATAGTCCACCTAAAGATTATCTTTCTAATAGAAGGTGGGAAAATCTTGAGGGCTCAAAATTCTCAAATTTTATCCTGTAGATAAATATAGTTTATTTGTTCAGAGAATGACACATATAAAGGCTTTAAAATGACAAGTTGGACATTTTCATCCAAATTACTACTTTTATTTAGAAATATTTTTCATCCATGAGTATTATACTTACATCATTTTCACCCATCTCCCCTTCCAACTCCTCTTGTGCCCTTTCAACTCTGTCTCAAATTCATAACCTCTTCTTCTTTAAATATTGGTATGTGTGTGTGTGTATGCTTGTGTGTGTGTGTTTACAAAAGCAGTAAAGTTGAGGTTTATAGATTCACAACCTATTAATAAGGATCTAGGGAAGGGATGGAATGAGGGCATAAGTAATAAGTATTTATTTAGTACTATTATTTATCATGCCTGAGATAGGTAGATAGGTGATCCAAGGATGCAGCTTTCTTGTCCACATGGCATGCAGTAGGATAGTGATGGGAGAGAGCAAGCAGCCAACCAATGCATATGTGTATTATGTGTATGTAGTTCACATGCAATGTGAGTTATAATATATTTTGAAGGAAAGGGAAAAAGTGTTGAAGGTATCAGTATAAGTAGCTTTTGATTTCACCTCTTTGGGCAGATTAACTGTCTGGTCAAGTTCTTAGGCTAAGAAGTGTAAACTTTCTAGTCTTTTTAAAAAATTGTTTGTTTATTTTATGTATATGAGTGCTCTGTCACTCTCTTCAGGTGCACCAGGAGAGGTCACTGGATCTCATTACAGATGATTCTGAGCCACCATGTGGTTGCTGGGAATTGAACTCAGGACCTTTGGAAGAACAGCCAGTGCTCTTAACTGCTGAGCTATCTCCCCAGCCCCAACTTTCTAGTCTTAATTCAAGCTTGTTTCTCACAATATCTGCCTCAAATTAACATCCACTCAATGTGTGTGCTTTTTCTGTGAGAATGTGCACAGAGAGTTCCTGGCTCTCTTGGTCCTGACTTAAGGTGGACTTCTATGTACATGCATGTGATGTGATATGTGTGGTATATGCATGTTTGCATGTGTGAGCATATATGGGCATTTGTGTGTATAGGTCAGGTGCTCACATCTTGACCCTTTTAAAAATCATACTCCACTTGGTATTTTGAGGCAGGCTCTCTCAGGTGAACCTAGAGTTTACCAATAGGCTAGTCCAGCTAGTGAGTTTGCACAGGCGATCTTTCTATTTTTGTCTTTTAAGAATTGCTAATGCAGGTGAGTTGCCATACTCAACTTACATTTGCATGGGTTCTGGGAATTTAAACCCTGTCCTCAAGCTTACTGATTGCATACATTTGCTTTAGCATTAAAGCATCGTCCCAGCTCCAATGTGATCTTTTCTGTGTGAGTGGTGAAGCCCTTGTGTGTTGATCCACTTTAATGGATGTAAAGAACTGGGTCTTCCCCAAAAGGACATGTATGACAGAAGCCTAGCATAACTGTCCTCTGAGAGGCTCTACTCAGTGGCTGACTGAAACAGATGCAGATACCAATAGCCAAACATTGGATGGTGGTCAGAGACTCTTATGAAAGTGTTGGGGGAAGGGTTAAAGGCCCTGAAAGAGATGAGAACCCCATAGGAAGACCAACAGAGTCAACTAACCTAGACCCTTGGCAGCTCTCAGAGACTGAACCATGAACCAAAGAGTATACAAGAGCTGGACCAAGGCCCTCACATATATGTAGCCTTACCTGGCCGAAGTGGGAGATGATGTGGATGATCCTGTAGAAACTTGATGTGCCAGGGTGGGGTGATACCTGAGGGGTATCTTCAGAGGCAAAGGGGATGGGGGAGGAGAGGAGGGACTCTGTGAGGGAGGCTGGGATGGGGGCAGCGTTTGGAATGTTAATAAATTGATTAATTAAACAAAGAACTGGATCTTTTGAGAACATCCTAGATCTCTAATATTTAAAACTCCTTTGTCAAACTCAGCATTTAACAATATTTTCTCAAAGTTTTCAGGGTGATAACTTAAAGCACTGCATCTTCAAACTCCTTCTTGGTAAGGAGGCTTAGGCAACTAAAGCAAATTTATTGAAGCAGATTTTATACTTATTTTTATAGCAAAATTTCACCCAAACTAAGAACAACCACTTAACCATATTGAAAAGCTAATTTAGTTTCAGCCTCGCAAGTTTTGAAATAAGTACTTGAATAATAAAATTTAAATTATCATAGCTCTGTAGAAGTTACTGTGCATATATTTCTAACTCTGTAATACATGCTATTATAGTTGATTTAATATTCTGTTTATTCCAACTCCCATTAAACTCCTGTTTGTTTAATTTCTGGATCTCTTGTCAGTGGTTTTCAGTCCATATTTCATTGTCTTTTCCTTACGTAGTGGGAGTAGAGGGTGGCTTTGGTTTAGATAATTTCTAGCTGTGGTAATGATGTGTTTTAAACTGCTCATAATTTAGAAAAATGCATGTATAAATTGTGTCTATGAAATGAAATAATAAAAACAAAAGCAGTTGGTGTTTCAATCACAAAAGCAAACATACCCTTGCTGCTCTCCCAAGGAAGCATATGGGTGGATGTGCTTAGGGCAGACTCATGGCGAGAGTAGCTAGGGCAATAGAGGAAGAGCTAGGCCGTTTTGACTCCTATTTACTGTAGTTGGGTCTGGAATGTCCCCAAAGGAAAAAGTAATGTATCTATGGACACTTTGAAAACATTATTCATGTCATATGAAATGAAACACATCATAATAAAAGTATATAAAACACATCATTACACACACACACACACACACACACACACACACACCCTGTTTCTTAGAAAGTCTACTAAGTAAGAAACATTTAATCCAAAGTAGGTTTGATTTGAATAGGAATACCTGTTTTGGGGTTTTTAAAACTCAATAAGTCAACATTTTAGAGTAGAAATTAATTTCTGATTTCCTTTTTATAAGCAAGAAATCCCTTTCCATTGGCTCTGAAGGGGCCTATGTCTTGGTGAAATGTACTTAACCTCTGGATGATCATTTGATACTCCCATGTCTGTAAGATTGGTGTGTGCCCTATGAGGACACACACTCCAGGAGAGCAGGGTGACACTTATCTTCTCTACCCAGACAGGGCATCAGCTCTGGGTTTTTCTTGGACTGAGTTCCTTTTTTCTAAAGTACCATAAAGTCTGGTGAATCAATATGGCATCACCTTAACCTTTCTCTTTGCCTTGGTTGTAAAAGGAAGTATCAAAAATTGCCATAGCAACAGTACTTTTCCTCCTCATGAGACCTGCCACTCTTGGGCACTGCCTAATGGACCCATGACACAGCTCATTACTTCCCCCTTCCCAGTAACGTTTTTCCTCTTGCCTTAAAATTCCTAACACTTGTAGGTGTGGTGATGCTTGTGTTTTTATGACATACCTGGTATTCATTGTGAATCACAGCAACAGCTCTTTCTCTGATAGCTCTTTACTGAAAACACCCTGTCAACTCTGTCATTAGCTTCATTTTGTAAATCGATTCTCTTTATTGTTATCCATGTTGGATGACAGAAGAAAGGGTGAAGTATTCCTACTGAGATAATTGCATTCTTCCTTCTCGGCAGGGAATAAAAGAAATCTCCTTTATACTTTCATGCCTACAAGCATGCTACTTCAAAGGGCAATTCAGCACAGAATCTAATGTTCAAAAGGCCCAGTAGCATTTTCTGAGCAATACATGGTACAGCTTTTGAAAAGGCAAGGTGACTAATGGCTAGTGCATTGCTCAGATAATGTAGTTAAGATTTAAGGTAGATGCTTTTGAATGGCCAGAATGAGGACTTTGGGTCTTGCTAGGTAACAAGCCCGGATGGTGCCAGCCTAAGATGCTCATATTCTGTGCAGCTCAAAATGAATAAGGGTGCATTTTAGGCTTCCTACCCTCTGGTTTAAGTGCAGATCAACCAGCTTCTTAAACTCCTTACCCCCTCTCCCTCCCCCCCGCTTCTATGAGTGTGTCCCCCCACCTACCCACTCACTCCTACCTCCCTGCCCTAGCATTCCTACAGTGGGCATCCAGCCTTCACAGGACCAAGGGCTTCTTCTCCCATTGATGCCCAACAAGGCCATCCTCTGCTATATAGGCAGCTGGAGCCATGAGTCCTTCATGTGTACACTTTGGTTGATGATTTAGTCCCTGGGAGCTCTAGGGTTCTGGTAGGTTGATACTATTGTTCTTCTTATGTGGTTGCAAACCCCTTCAACTCCTTCAGTCCTTTCTCTAACTCCTCCATTGGGAACCCTGTGCTCAGTCCAGGAGTTGGCTGCAAGCATCCTCCTCTGTACTTGTCAGGCTCTAGCAGAGCCTCTCAGGTTCCTGTCAGCAAGTACTTCCTGGTATTCGCAATAGTGTCTAGGTTTGGTGTCTGTATATGGGATGGAGCCCCAGTTACAGCAGTCTCTGGATGGCCTTTCCTTCAGTCTCTCCTCCACACTTTGTCTCCATATTTCCTTCTCTGAGTATTTTGTTTCTCCTTCTAAGAAGGACTGAAGCATCCATACGTTGGTCTTCCTTCTTGAACTTCCTGTGGTCTGTGAATTGTGTTTTGAGTATTCCGAGCTTTTGAGCTAATATCAGCTTATCAGTGAGTGCATACCATCTGTGTTCTTTTGTGACTGAGTTACCTCATTCAGGGTGATACTTTCTAGTATCATTCATTTTCCTAAGAATTTCATGAAGTCGTCGTGTTTAATAGCTGAGTAGTATACTCCATTGTGTAACTGTACCACATTTTCTGCATCCATTTCTCTGTTGAAGGACATCTGGGTTTTTTCCAGCTTCTGACTATTATAAATAAGGATGCTATGAACATAGTGAAGCATGTGTCCTTATTATAAGTTGTAACATTTCTGGGTATATGTCTAGGAGTGCTATTGCTGGATCATCTGGTAATACTATGTTCAACTTTCTGAGGAACTGCCAAACTGATTTCCAGAGTGGTTGTACAAGCTTGCAATCCCACCAACAATGGAGGAGTGTTCCTCTTTCTCCACATCCTCACCAGCATCTTCTGCTACCTGAGTTTTTGATCTTAGCTATTCTGACTGGTGTGAGGTGGAATCTCAGGGTTGTTTTGATTTGCATTTCCCTGATGACTAAGGATGTTGAACATTTCAGTAGGATCTTCTAGGCCATTTGATATTCCTCAATTGAGAATTCTTTGTTTAGCTCTGTTCCCCATTTTTAAAAATAAGGTTATTTGGTTCTCTGGAGTCTAACTTCTTGAGTTCTTTGTATATATTGGACATTATCCCTCTATTGGATGTAGGATTGGTAAAGATCTTTTCCCAATCTGTTGGTTACCATTTTGTCCTATTGACAGTGTCCTTTGCCTTAGAGAAGCTTTGCAATTTTATGAGGCCCATTTGTCAATTATTGATCTTAGAGCATAAGCCATTGGTTTTTCTGGTCAGGAAATTTTCCCCTGTGCCTATGTGTTCAAGGCTCTTCCCCACTTTCTCTTCTATTAGTTTCAGTGTGTCTGTTTTTATGTGGAGGTCCTTGATCTACTTGAGCTTTGTACAAGGAGATAAGAATGGATCGATGTGCATTCTTCTATATGCTGATTGCCAGTTGAACCAGCACCATTGCTATTGTACATAGAAAGAATGATCCTCAAGAAGTTTTGTTTTTTGAAGCAAGGTCTCTGCTATGGAACTTGATCCTTTATGCTCACTTTGAAATCTGTGTAGCTGGAATGACTTGCATGTGACCTTCAAAAGATTGGTTCGATCAGCTTTCCTTGTAGGATGGGGGAGCTTTAGAAAAGGATATTCCCTTTCTCCTTACTTTCATGATACAGAGTTTTATCCATAGCCATACCTCTATAACAAAAGAAAAGATAAAGGTGGACCTACATAGAAAAGGTCTGGGTCAATTCCTATTTTGAACATCTTGATTTTACACACAAAAGATCTTAAAGATTCAGCTAGGTAGGCAATTCTTAAATCTGATAGACACGTTTAATAAAGTAGCAGGATATAAAATCAATATACAAAAACAAACAAGAAAAAATTGATAGCTTTTCTATATACTACTAATAAGCTTGCTGAGAAACAAGTCAGGAAAGAAAACTGCTATTCACAATAGCTTCAAAAATATAGTACAAAACAGAATAATGCAAACTTGTTCTAGGAATAAACCTAACCAAGGTAATGAAATACTTCTACAGGGAAAACTTTAAAACAATGGAGAAAGAAATTGAAGACACTAGAAGATGGAGAGACCTTCCATTTTTTTTGACAAAATTAATATTGTGGAAATGGCTATGCCACCAAAAGTGATCTACATATTCAACATAATCCCCATCAAAATTGTGATGGTGTATCTCACAGAAATAGAAAAAAATAATCCTAAAATTTACATAACACAAAGACCCTGAATAGATAAAGTGGTCCTATGCAGAAATGGCAAATTGAAGATAACATGATATACGATCTTAAATTATCCTACAGACCCATAGTAACAAAGCAGAGTGAACCAGCATACAGCACAAATAAAAGACATGTAACTCAGCAGAAGAGAACCGAGAAATTAGAAATAAGGTCACAAGGCTACATCAAAAGGTCACCAAAGACATCAAAACCACAGATGTTGGAAAGGACAGCCACTCCAGCACATAGTGCTGTGATAACTGGATACCCACATGTAGAAGAATGAACCAAGGTCTGTATCTTTCCAACTGTACATAATTCAATATATAAAAGCCTTAATGTAGGACCTGCAGCAATGGAAGCATCAGAGAAAAACAGGCAGAAGATCAGGTGCAGGGATAGGCAAGAATTTTCTGAAAAGAATATTGAGAGCATAGGAAATAATCTATAGAGGACACTGGGAGAAGCCAGTAATGGGTCCTCAGCAGGAACTGAATTAGCCATCAGATTGACCTCAAACTTCCATCCTTCTGAACTGAGAATAAAGGTTCTCTGGGCCCAAATTACCAGTGTGTGGTGTTTAGTTGCCAAATCATGTGTCTTTTTTTCCATGATGGGTCATATGGGGATACCATCTAAGAAAACATCAGTGTATTTTCAGCCTTCTTTGTAATTAGATGTGGGCATGTGTTTGACTTACAGCTAATGAAACTCTATAGGAAATTCATTTGAAAAACTTCTGAGGAAAATTTTTCCTTTGAGCAAACACACACACACACACACACACACACACACACTCACATGCACACACACACACACACACACACACTCACATGCCTACACACACACATACACTTACATATTCACATACACATACACATACACACATACACATACATATTCACATACACATACATACATACATATTCACATACACATACCTATATACACACCTGTACTGGCTGGTTTTGTGTATCAACTTGACACAGGCTGAAGTTATCACAGAGAAAGGAGCTTCAGTTGGGGAAACGCCTCCATGAAATCCAGCTGTGGGGCATTTTCTCAGTTAGTGATCAAGCAGGGAGGGCCCCTTGTGGGTGGTACCATCCCTGGGCTAGTAGGCTTGGGTTTTCATAAGAAAACAAGCTGAGAAAGCCAGTAAGAAACATCCCTCCAAGGCCTCTGCATCACCTCCTGTTTCCTGACCTGCTTGAGTTCCAGTCCTGACTTCCTTAAGTGATGAACAGCAGTATGGAAGTGTAAGCTGAATAAACCCTTTCCTCCCCAACTTGCTTCTTGGTCATGATGTTTGTGCAGGAATAGAAACACTGACTAAGACAACACCCATTTATACATACACACATATTTATATACATGCATACACATACATGCACAAATACACACATACATATATACAAATATATAAACATATATACGTACACAAATACACAAATATAAGAACACATAACACACCTATAAATACATCCATACACACACTTATATACATATAATACACACATACATACATAAGTTGAGAAAAATAAAGACTCATTAAGAAGTTTTCTTACAGTCCTTGTCCTTATGTCCTTTCTATTTGCCTTTACATTAAGATGCAATTAAATCCATGATAGGAATCTACAAGATATGGGTCTTAAAGGGACATATCACTCAGGTATATGGATGGCAGCCGGGAGAAATGGAGATGTCTTCAGTCCTGGACAACACAGTTGATCTCCTGTGTGTAGAGGTATTTTAATCTAGCAACATGACTGGAATATAGACATGCCCTTAGTACACCCATTTAAACCCTCTGGCTGGAATACAGACACATTCTTAATAGACACCTTAAATCCTAAACAATGAAGATAAAGTTAGTTTGTGGAAGGATGCACACATATGTGAAAGTAACATCTAATTGAGAGGCAGACAAAGTGACAAATCACAGAAAGATTTGACAGAATAGGATATGCCCAACTCTCTCGAGAACAGGAAGGGAAACTTCTTAAGAGAGAACATCACTGAAAGAGAAAGGAGAGGGCAGTTTTACGCTGAGAGTTATACAGAGACAGGTTGCAGAGAGACAACAAGCTAGACACAGGAGGACAGAAAGAGAAGGAGCCAGAAGATTAGAACACATTGTCAAAGGTAGTATGAGGCCAGGCAGAGCAACTCAGTCAGAAGCTGAAAGAAGCCAGTTTGAATCGGTCAGCATGGGGAGGAGTTTTGAGCCAGAACAGCTGAGTTGAACCAGCCAGCCAGAGTTCAGAAAGGGCTAGAAAGGGTAAGCTTATTCAGCAGTAAGTCTCAGAGGCTGAAAACATTCTAGGTCTAGGTGAGATTGTATGGAGGCTAGAAGCTTCCAGAACTAGGCCTAGGTTAGCAGAAGGAGCCAGTAAGCCTCTGAGACAACAACTATATCAGGTACATTAAAGAAACTTTAACCCCTGTGCCAAGTGTGGTCAGTGCTGCCTTCAGCCCGGCTTCCTGTTCCCTGAGCAGATACAACATCCTAAAGGATTTACATTGTTTAACTTCTCAAGTAGTGGGTGAAAGGAGGATTTAGTTTTAGTGTTTGTGTGCTAGATTTTGTAAATTTGGTAAATATCTATTTTAAAACAATTAAGGGTCTGTAACTGAGTTGCAGAGAAAGTGATGAGAGGAGGTGGAAGGAAAAGTATCGGATCAGGACCCAGAGACCAAGTTCTCAGCACAACAGAGATTTATTTGCCCCAGAGGGTCAGAGGGCAGGGAATAAGAGACAAAGGCAGGAGACAGAGGATGAGGAAGGGGAGGGAACAAAGAAGAAGGAGAAGGGATAGTTGTCCTGAAGATGGACAAAGGACTGCCTCTGGATAGAGAAAAGATAGAGTCACGGCATATAGGAAAATGACAGTGTATAAGGGTAAATGGGAAGACCCATGTTAGGATGAGGTGTTTAATTTTAGTTGGCATGTAAATAAGTGCATCAAATGGGGCTTTTGATAGCTGGACTTCAATACTTTGATAGGTAGGCCTTGGTAGTCAGCCTCAGGAGGATTAGCCAAAGAAGGGAATAGACCTTGGTGGCTAGCTTCAGGAATGTAATATAATGGTTTTTAGCAAGGTGGGTGGGGGAGGGGTGGCTATGGGGATAGGGGAGAAGGGCAACGCCTGCCAGCATGTTCACCTGGCTTTAGCTGGCCAGAGCTTCTTCAGAGTCTATTGGTTCAAGTCTGGTGTTTAGCAGTTTCCTCAATTGAAATATTTCATCCTGCAGGAAAACACTTTAAACAGGAAAGTGAACAACTCAAAATAGTTTCCGGAAGTCCCTGAGACTGACCGGATTCTTTCTTCCAATGTTAACAATAAAGATGGCTGAGAGTCACTCTCAGATGAACCAAGCTGCAAAGAAGATTGCAATACTAGATTAGCTGTCTGGAAAAAGTTTAGACTAACTGTGTCACTTGGAAAGGAACACTCTGCAACCTGCTAAGCTGCCTGCAGTTTGTGTAATATATTCTGTTCCCAGACTTTGTGAGCTGTCATCCATGCTGGAGTGGGCTTTGGCTATGCCCCTCTCTTTGAAATGTCATTTCTGTTCCTGTAAGTAACTTCTCACACATATTCCTCTCAGTAACCCCCATAAACTCATCGGTTCACCAAATTGGACTTTGGTGGTATCTATACTTTGGTCTGTTGTCGGCTCCCTATCTGGGATGAGTAGACATCATAACACACAATAAATACAAGATCAGGGATGGGCATTGGGGTTCTTGGCAGTTTGGATGCTATTTACATTTCATAGCTACTAACTTAGTTTTTCAAGACAACAATGAAAAGCGTAACACAAAGATAATACTAGCTCACATTTATCCCTACTCACAATGTGATGTGCTCGATCCTCTTCCAAAACATTTATAAAACCTTGCTCATGAATTCTTCCAGTAAGTGTGACAGATGCCATCTTAGCTTGTCTCCATGGGAATCTCCTGTGGTCCCTAATTCTAACCATGCATGTAATTGCATGTAATGTAAATGCATGTAGTCACTGTTCACATGACTAGGGCTGGTCTGTGTGACTCTTTTTTTCTTTATTGTCAACTGGACACAACTTAGAGTCACTTGGGAAGAAGGGGAACCTCAAAAAACTCCTTCTATCAGATTGGCATATGTACATATCTGTGGGGCTTTATCTTAATTGCTAATTGATGTATAAAGGCACAGTCCACTGTGGGCAGTAATATCCCTAGGCACCTGCTATGTAAGAAAGTTAGCTGAGTAGAATTCAGTGAACAAGCCAGCATGCTTTTCCTCTCTGGTTTCTGCTTCAACTCTTCCTTGAGTTTCTTCCCTGACTTCCCTCAGTGATGAACTGTAATTTGGAAGTGTAAGCCAAATAAAACTTTTCCTTTAGTGCATTGCTTTTGGTTATGAGTGTTTTTATCACAGCAACAGAAAAGGAAACCAGAACCAATGACCTATGGCGAAAGGATGGCACTCCAATTCCAAGATGAGACCACAGAAGATTGTAGGTGTATTCTTGGCAAGGAACTGAGGACTCTGTCTTGCAACAAGAAGGGAGCTCAGGCTTGCCAATAGCACATTAGGGAGTCTGGAAGCAGATCTTGTCTCAGGCGACTGCAGTCCTGGCCAGCAGCCTGACTGCAGATTCTGTAAAGACTGTAAAGTAGGATCTCCCAGATAAGGCACTGTAGAGCCCGGGCCCACAGCAGTGATTGCTTTATGCTGCTACAGTCATAATGAAGGTACATAGCAATAGATTACTAATATAAACAGGGATTACTTATTCATTTTACAGGGAAATCAAAAATGTTTGTTGCTCTCTCAAGTTTATAAACCCTTAGGTGCTGGAACTGGGGTGTGAAGCCAAGTCTGTCTGCCAAACCTGTACTTGCCTTCCCTAGACTGCTTCTTGGTATTTTTGTGGACGTGTTATTGTGTGATTATTGGGGTGTTCCTTGGAATGAACAGGATGTATAAACCCATTGGGGAAAAAGCTGAACAGAGTCACCATATGTACCAAAAGGACTGTGCACACAGGTCTCAGCCTACTTGAGATCACTCTTTTTTAGACAGTGGTGATTTCCAGGCTTCTAGAGACCCAAAGCCTCTGCTAAGTGTGGCTCTTCTATTAGTATTTGCACATGGACATTGTGTAGGAGAACACTGCAGCAACACGACTGCTCACACTCCGGGATGCTTTTGTTTCTAACCCCAACCCTTGGGTTAACTTCAAGTCAATTACTCCTTTCTTATCCCTATGAGGTAATTCCTCCATCGATGACCTCTGAATGCGCCAGAACAAACCTCTTGGCAGGCTGGAGTCCTGGAAGCTGTGTCAGACATCTAGAGAAATGAGAGAATGCTAATTCCAGAGAATGTGCTTTGAGGCTCCCATCTTTTAATGGGCCAAACTGAAGTCAGGGACAAAATAAAAATTCCCTTCCCAATAAACACTATGTCATTCCCAAGATGATCTAGCTTTCTTAAGTTTAAAGAAGGCCCCACATACATTGCTTCTTTTAATCCTTAGCATATACTTATGCAAATGAGATAATGCCCTCCCTCAAGTGAGGTCAAGCAATTTGTTAAGGTTTTGCAATAATAAGACCCTGTTATTTTAAAATGTTTACTGTATCTGCTTATTATTCTAAGCACTTTCCACATACAAACTCATTTGATCCTGACCACAGCCCTAGAGGATAGACTCTATTATCATCCTTGTTTTTGTAGATAAAGTAACTAGGGGCAGAAAAGTTAATTAATTTTCCTAAGATTTTACAGCAAAGACATAAGCAATTGAGCAAGGATTTGAACTCATAAAGTCTGACTCATGGAGACTGCTAGCCTCTAAAAATTTGTGTATAATTTGGCTGTGATGGGTTTGACTCACCATGTGTTTTGCTGTAGTTGATTAGAAAAATAGGTTGAGATCTGAGCCCAATTGTAGTTTCTAGAATTTTGTGTGTGTGTGTGTGTGTGTGTGTGTGTGTGTGTGTACCTGTACACTTGTACACATTCATTTAGAGGCCAGAGGTCAATCTTAGGTTTGTTCCTCAAGTGTCATCTACTTTGCCTTTTTAAGACAGGATCTCTTCACCAACCTGGAGAGCTCACCAACTAGGCTAGATTGTCTTGCCAGCCAATCCCCAGGGGTTCTACTGACTGCACATCCAGCAGTAAGATTCAGGCACACATTATAACACACAGCTTCTTTGCTTGGGCTCTGGGATCTAACTCAGGTCCTCATGCCGTGTGGCAAGCATTCTAGTTTTAACCCTCATGCTGATTGCGGTGCTCAAGCTGGTAGACATTTTGTTGCTCTAACAGATATCACAAGTCACCAGTCAGCTATGCATTTGCAGGGATACACTTTTATCTTAGAAAAGCACTATCTGGTTTACCTATGATTATGGTTCTGTTCCTTGTCAGCCACCCATCATGGTTGATATACAGACCTTCTTATGCTAGCACTGAGAAGAGTTGCTAACTTTGAAAAATTATCCCCTAGCATGAATTGATTCCTGCGAATATCATGCAGGCCACAGAGCACCCTGGAGGTGCCAAGTTGTATGTCATCCTTCCTCTAAATACTGACTCTAGATCACATATGAACTCCTAATGTGGGCATGGTCAGAGCTGGAAGGGGTCCCCTTTCCACTCTAGGACATATGTGGAATCAAGTTCAAATCCTCTTATGTGGCTTTCTCCAAGGTCCCAACTTGAACTTCTCAGTGTCCCCCTTTCTTGGCAGTTAGAGTGGAGATCTGAGCTGACTGCTTATTATCTCATGTACCTATTAATTTTCCATAGCTGATCCTTTTTAATGTGCTTGGATTGCATAGAGTAGGGTTTAAGAGTGTGGGCTTAGGGTTCCCTAAGTTAGCTGCCTGGTTGTTATCTTTATAGTCTTATCTTATAAGTGTCTTCTCTTTTGCATTCTAAGAAAAAAAAAAGATAGAAGCTGCATAGGTAGAAAGTAGCAGGAGTATCAGAATAACAAGGTCATTTTGAGCTGCATAGTGATTTTGAGGCCAGCCCGAGCCTTATGAGATCATGTCTCAAAACAAACAAGTAAACAAAGATAAGCATGCTTAAATATCTTCCCTCCAGCAGATGTCTGAAGGTTGGGTCTCATCTTCCTTGTGTCTTTCTACACCAGGGGGCTTCCAGCAGACCTAACACTTAGCACATAGAGGGTGGTGAGCAGGGAGGATCTGGGAAATATTTACACATATGTAGAAGCACACATCATGCTATCGCCTACTTTTGAACTTTCCCATATATTTTCACATTTTATTTTCACAACAATTCCAGACTCTAGGACAGTCGTTGTCATCTGCAAAAATTTAGAGCTGTCATGATGAGCCCATGGGGTAATGGCAGGACTCCAGGTCATGTTTTCTGTTCTTGTTTTGTCACACTGCTCTGACCTTTGCTGTACTCACCAGAGGACTTTCTAGGACATTTGAAAGGGGATCTTACAGAATACCCAGCCTCTAACTTGAAGGCTGTGTCCAATAACATACAGTTGATTATAATCCACCAAGATCTAAAAGTAGTCAGTAAATGTTATGATAGGCCAGGCTCTGTGTATGATGTAATTTAACCCTAAATCCCCGGTGACAGAGTGCTAGATATGTACAAATTAAGGGGGCAGAGATATATTTTGGTTTTGAGGCAGGTAAGTATAGGGATAGTTTACCATTCATGGAATCTGCTTGAAATACACACAACCATGCTCTTTCCTCAACAATGAACTTGGCAATCTGGGACTCTCATCAGCATCAAGTTACATGGTTATCCCACTTCAAACAACGGAGTGTGTTGCTCCAGCAACCCATTGAAATGAGGTTTGACACCTATCCAGGTACAAGAGGTAAGAGCCCTTCTTCAGCCTGAACCAGTTTTGGGTGTGTGTAAACTTTGTCCTCGGAGTGAACTTGTGGTGAAAATCTACTTTCCATTTTATGCCTGTGCATAATTGAGTGCCCTTATGATTTAGATCAGATCCATCATGGAAGTGACATTCCCAGTGAAGAAAGACTTATCTAAGCCAAGCTGGGTCATCGAAGTGGAACCATAGGCTCTGTGCCCTTTAGAATCAACTTTCCTTCCAATTCCATAAAACAAAGTCACAAATAATGGCCAAGGCTCTTGAGCACTCTAGCTCCACTGCCTTTCCCTGCGTCCTGCACTGTCTCTTTAAATAAAACCTCCCGCTGCCTTGCCATTTGTGAGTGAATTCTCCAAATGAGTCACTGAAGACTTGGGGTGGCCTGGTCCAGACAGGACCACAGGCAGAATTTCTAGATGGCTCAGTCCAACACGTCAAAGTATCTCAGGTTACATCCTAGGGGCTCAGAAAGCAGAGAGCAAGTCAGGAAGCAGCCAGTGACGACACACCTCAGAGATGTACACCTGTGGATAGTGGCTACCAGCTAGGCAACCACCTCCTGAAATTTCCAGAGTCTTCCAGAATAAGATCACCATCTGAGGACCAACTATTCAAATTATGAATTTGTGGGGTATTACATATTCATATCCTAAACCACTGTGCATCTGTGTTTCTCAAATGTGGTCCACAGACCAGCTGCTGCACAATTTTTGGGAGTTTGATTAGCAATTCGGAACCTCTGGTCATGTCTAGGACTCCTGAGCCTTAGCCCTGGATTTGGCAGGATCACAAGGCATTTGTGTGTGTTTTCTGGAAGTTGAGAAGGTCAGTGGTAAGAATTGTCAGTCCATTTCACAGAGAAGCAAAGTGAGGGTTAGAGAGAGGTCCAAAGCCTTAAGATTTCCATTTAGCCAGTATAGCCCAGATGGCTGTCTGCCTCTATAGTTTTATGTTTCAATACTGATCATTTTTGTCCTTTAAGTTTGTCTGATGCATGGAGATGATTATTTGTCAGGGTTTGTTGTCACTTCAGGAAGTATGAGATCACCGTGCACAGTGGCTGGCTCCAGCATCAGGCCCTCAGTGTAAGGACAGTTCAGTTTAACCCAGTTTTATAAAATGGTGGTAATGTAACTTCTCTGCAGCATTCTGAGACTTCATGGCAGCACCTCGAGGACAGATGCCTAAATGAACCCTTTGTTCTCCTCTCTCTCTCTCTCTCTCTCTCTCTCTCTCTCTCTCTCTCCTCTCTCTCTCTCTCTCTCTCTCTCTCTCTCTCTCACACACACACACACACACACACACACACTCAAGAGTGTGAGTGTGCAAACACTTATCTGGTAGAAGAAAACTGCAATTGAGATAAGCCAGAAGTCTTCACATGAAAAATTTGCATAAATAGTAGACCTGGAGTAAAGGTAATTTCTGTCTCTCGTCTTTTCAGTCAATTTTTTCTTCCTCTGGATGCGACTCCAGAAGGGGCCTGGTCTGTGTGGGGAAACAGCACAGTTTAGACACAAAATAGAACCAGCTCAAAATATGTAAAATACCCATGCTTCCTTCCCGATCATCTATGTCATGGCTCCTTTCTTTTTCACTGAGGAGGACATCTGTAGGGTCCCACCCTTGGAAGTCACATGGGGTCACTTAGAGAGCCTCCTTGGGTTAGAGGTGTGACTCTGACCTCAGGCAAATGGGCTGTGCTTCTCCCTGTAGTGTACTGGTCTCTTGGTTTGATGGAGAAGAACAGCAGTGAAGCCCCTTTCCTTGAGGGCTTTGAAGCATGCCGCTTCTGATTCTGGGCGGCTATTTTCCTTGGTCTTGCTTACAGGGAGACAAAAGAAAGTGGTGGTGGCACCTTGAAGTGTGTCCAGCTAGTCTATTATCTGGCTGGTAATAGTCTACCTATTCTTGCATCTTGGTCCTTCTGTTTGCTCCCATTTTTTGTACCTTCTTTTCTTGGTAAAAGGGAATAATCCACACTGATTGCCTCAGAGGCTTGGGAGAAGGTAGGCAGACTTAGAACAGTGGACATGTGGCAAGTGTTCTGTAATGGCTCATGGTGTTTTATTTTCTGTTTTTCCCAGAAAGTCTGAGACTGAATCAGGATAATTTTGATTTTTTGGTTTTTTTTTGGAGAGACAAATACCCTTGAGTCACTCAGACATCATAATTCCTTGTTGCTTGAAAACAAAAGAGAGTTCTTATTCTTTTAAAGGTAATTTATTATACCATAAAAGCAGATAAGACAGACATAATGAAATATTTGCTTGTTATTCATTCTTTGTAAACATTCATATTTCACTCAAGCATAATGTACCTGACTTGGCATATGACTATATGCCAATGTGTAGGTAGTGAACTTTTATTATATATATATATATATATATATATATATATATATATATATATATATTTTTATATATATATATATATATATATATATATATATATATATATATATATATATATATATATATATATATATATATATATATATATAATTTTATATATATATATATATATATATATATATATATATATATATATATAATTTTTAAGAGATAGAGTCACCACTTTTCTTTTTCTACATAACTTATAACTTTAGTCATAACTTTTGGGAAACATTTAATAGGGCTCCTTCAAGAATTGGCTATTATATTAGTCTGAACATCTTTGGCACATATCATTAAGATGAGCTACAGATCTATTTTGAATTTTACAGGACCCTAGGCAAGAAGGAAGAGAGTCAAGAACTTCTCTTTGCATCAACAGTTTTTGGATTCAAGGGTTGGGTTTTATGGTTCCCATGAGGCAGTAAGGGCAAGCATACACTCGGAGGCTGTACTGGCTACCAGTCTCACTCTCAATCCATCTTCACAGAAGTATGTGTGATCTTATGCACATGTGTAGAGTTCATGCCCCTTCATTTTGAACTACCAGCACAGGAATTTCTTCTCACTGCATCACTACCCTGAGTTTACTTCTCTGTCTTGACATGTTCTGTCTAGAAAATTCCTTTCCCCAGTCTTTGTAGGCTGACCCTCTCTCATCTTCTACCTCTAACAATGGAGACTTTAGAGACATGACATAATCATCTCTACCCAGTATCTATCATTGATGCCTTTACTGTCTCTCCTCCTTACTGGGACAGGAGCTTCTCTATGGAGGGGGTTGTCCTGCTTATTACTGGGTATACAGACTGTAGAAAAGTGTTTGACATTTACATGAATGGATGAAAAAGTGAATTCATGGGTGGGTCCTGATGAGGGCAACCGAGCTTGGAAGATCCTGCATCCTTACACAGTGGCACCTGGGGAACCTGATTCCATCATCTCCTGCTCTAGAAAATTGGGGGATCATAAAAAAGCAAACCACAGCCCACTGTAGCCCAAATAATTCAGACTTAGGAAAGTGTTGTGAGGCAGAACAAGGTTTCCCTTGGAGCAATTTTCTCTAGTTGGGGTGTAGGAATAGGAGGAGTCAGGCAGGATCTGAAGAGAGTTGGAGGACTTAGGATTGTGGGTTTTCAATTATCTTGAGTAAATATGACAAGTGCTTAAGAGGCTGTTGTGGATGTCATTCTTAAGAGTTTCTTGTTGTTCAAAATATGTTACAATAAACCACTAAACAAGACCAGGGTCCAGGAAAGAAGACTGTCACTGTGGGAAGAGGCAATTTTACTGAGGGGCAAATGGAGCACAGAGAGGGGGAGACTGTAGGAAGAGTCTGAGAGAAACAAACAAAACCAGACAGGGTATCTACCTGAGAATCCAGGGGATGTCCATGTGTGATCACCTTGTATGGAACCGATTTCATTAGAAACTTTTTTCATGCTGTCTAAAAAATGAGTTAATGAAAACAAAAATCAACCTCTTTCTTTGTATTCCCTTGTCCGATTTGTCTTAACATTAGTGAAGGAATTCACATATGCATAGCTTTTGATGACAGTCTGTGGAGGAGAGAGGCTCCCTCCTGTCTTGTCCTAGTGTGTAGACACAGGCTGGTATCCCCATGTAGCCATTAGTGCTGCTCTTGTGGGAGCTGGATTCCTGATGCTCGGGATCATACTTCAGCAGCTATTTTAGGGCTTAGAGAGACTCGTCCATGTTCCTCTGGATTAGGAAGATGGTCTTTGATCAGGAAAGGGAAGTGGACATCTGGGTTCTGTGTGTGTTAGAATGTCAACAGACTGTCCATCTGAGAATTTGATTGAAGTCCCAAATCTCAGATTATGGAATAAATACTCAAAGACAAGATGTAATTATATCCAGTGTCATCTTGCTAAATCAGATCATAAATCCAGTTTGACTACTAGTGACCTTTCTCACATGCAATTTATGAAAAAAAAATTGACAGAATTGGTTTTTTGGAAGAAATCCATCTGGACAGACAATTCTGGCTTTCTGTCAGGCTGTTCCCAACAGCTCTTCCCTCCTGCAGTAAGCTGAAGCCCCTTTGCAGGCCCTCATAGAGATTGGCAGTACAAATGTGGGGGGGGGCTCTTCCCTACATCTGGATCATGGACTGAGAGGTCAGAGGTCTTGGGAATGTTTATGTATCCCTAGGAGTTCACAGTAGAATTGTCACTTATTAAATGTGGGGGGATGACTCCTGTAATCCTGGCACTTGGGTGTTGTTAAGTCAAAGCCTGGTCTCTTGCAGGCCTAGCAAGCTAGGCTCTACCACCGCCTTGGTTACTTTTTTATTGCTGTGAAGAAACGAAATGTCCAAGTCAAGTTATAATTAATTTTGCTTACTGTTTTAGAAAGTTGGAGTCCATGATGTTGGCTATCAGCAGCCACGATAGCTAGAGCAACTGAGAGCTGACATTTTGTTCTGCAATTGGGAAGGAGGGAGACAGAGAGGGAGGTAGCGGGGAGTGCTGGATGTGAGTGAGTGGTGTGGGCTTTTGAAACCTGAAAGCCTATGCCCAGTGATGCATCCTTTTTAACAAGACCACACCTCTAATTCTTGCAACAGTTCTACCTAGGACCAAGTACTAAAACATATGAGCCTATGGGGCCATTATCATTCAAGCCACTATAGCCACTCATTCCTAATGCATTAATTAAAGAGAAATATACTAGTAAAAAGCATAGGAAGGATTAGTCAATGAAGTCATACTTAGAAGGGGAATAAAGGGGAATGTTCACTGGCATGAAATTTAGGTTTAAATAGAAGCTTAGAGCCCTGTATAATGAAGCTGTCCTGGTTAAGCTGTGGTCCTTCTCAGTATTGATCCATTATCTCACTTCTAGTCAATCCTGCAAGGCGGTTTGCTAAGCTGTTGGAAGTGTCTATAATCTTCCTGGGAGGCAAGGTCTCCCTCTGGTTGGCCCTAGGCCTTCCACTTTCCCTTCCCCCAGCATGGAATTCCTGCGGGATATTTAATGATTTGAGTTATATTATCTTACTAGTCTCATAACGAAAGGGAAGGACAAAGGTTTGTTCTCATCTTTTCTCCTTGCAGGATGGTTGCAGGAAGATCAGGAGTTTGACCCCAGCCTTGGCCACTCCAGACCTTGTCACAAGAACAAAACAAAATAAAAACAAAATCTTAAACAAACAAATTAAGATGAGTGTGGCTAGGGATGGAAGAGAGTCTGGAACCAAGCAGCAAGGACAGCCATTCTGTGGGGATCCATGAATACCAGAGGACCACCCAACTGTGGAAAGTAACAGAATTCTGGCTGTCTTGAGGAGCCCCTTTCCCAAAGACAAAGGGAAAGGAGGAGGGGGGCACATCAGTTTACAAGGCAGAGGTCAACTTCTGAAGACTGGAGTGGGGGAGATTGGAAGTGAGCAGCCTTGAATCACAGACAGATTCTTGCCCCAGTGGTTTGCTCTCCAGCTGAGAGGATCTCAGAGGAGGGAATGTCTGGGTTCTTCCATTCCTCCTGGGCTCTGGGGATAGGAGAAGGGGAGGATGGAAGGTACAAAAGGCTGGGAGAGCAGTGTGCCCTTGTGGCTGCAGGAGATGTCTGTCCTTGCTCTAGTTTGAATGTGAAATGTTGCCCATAGGCTTATGTGTTTGAGCATCTGGTCCCAGCTGGTGGCCCTATTTGCTGTCGTGAATGCTTTAGGAGATGAGGCTGGTGGTGGCCATGAGTCACCAGTTAGTAGCGGACTCACCAGTTACAGCCTGGCTTTGGCCCAAGTCTGTCTGTCTCCTGGCTTTTTATCTGCTGTTGCAAAGTCACCATCAAAGTGACCAGACACAAGTTCCCACACTGAGGACAGAACTGTAGCCACCATGTCTCTCTCCTTACCCTTGAACCTGTGAACTGAAATAAACATTTCTTCCCCTCCACTACCTTTTGTTAGGTATTGGTCACAGTAGCAAGGAAAAGTGACAGCCATGCTCAAAAGGCCTGAAATTGGGAGAAGAAAGAATGTTTACATCTAAGCCAGGTAGTGCCTTTAATCCCAGCACTTGGGAGGCAGAGGCAGGCAGATTTCTGAGTTTGAGGCCAGCCTGTCTACAGAGTGAGTTCCAGGACAGCCAGGGCTACACAGAGAAGCCCTGTCTTGAAAACAAAAACAAAAACAAAAACAAACAAGAAGAATGTTTACATCTGACTATTGAACTTGTAATGTCTGAGAGTAAGGCAAAGTGGTGGGAACCACTTGATACGTAGTCTGGGTGCAGTGGGGGTCGAGAATAGGACACTTTGATAAAGTAGGTCAATGGTGTCAAAAAGCCATCTTGACCTTCCTTTACTGTCACCAACTCAAAAAGAAAACTGTAAGGAGGTCGGTCGGCATGGTGCCTGGCCTCAAGTTCTTTGTGATTGTTATTTTTGCCTTCCTTGCACATTGAGTGAGTCGCTTTCAAATCGCCATTCTGCAGAAGTGGGGGGCCACACAGGAACACAAGCAATGTGACAACTGGTGTAGAAATCAGGAAGGTTGCAGTCAGATCACACAGTAAAGTTCACCATCAGACCCCCTGCCTGGAAAATGCCAAGTCAAGAAAGAGAAAAGATGAAGTCTATTAAGTTTGTGCTGCTCAGCCTCCTGTGTGACATTTCCTAGACATCCCTGAGAAGGTCCTTGGCAAAGCCTCTGGGCATGCTGGCAGATTGGGGTGGTAGGTGATTTCTCACTGTGGTTTTTATACTCATTATCAGTCATGGGAATTACGAAATGTGAGTTTCTCCAATTCCTCTTGGCTTCGGTAAAGGGCTAGCATAATTCTCTCTTTGTAAGCCTAAGGTGCCATTTAGTGTGACTGTGTCCTTAAGTGGAGAAGGAAAGTCTGTAACTCTCACATTGAAGGGCACCTGGAAATGTGGATTATGGCAGTGAATACAAATCTCTAGTGTACTGTCCCAGAGGTAGGAAGTAGGTGGAATCTATGTAGGATCTAAAAATGCAGTTTCAGCCTAAGGATTTGCTATTTGCTAATCGTCTTTCAGGAGCCTAGGTTCTCAACTAACTAGCCTGCATTTTGTTTTGAATGCTTCCAAAGTAAGATATATTTGTTGTTTATGTGGGTGAATACGTGCCTGCAGGAGTTTATGAGTATCATATGTGGGAGGCCAGTAGACAGCATCAGATCCCTGGAACTGCTCTTATGGATGGTTGAGGAGTAGTCTGTGGGCGCTGAGACATGAATCCAGGGCCTCTACAAGTACATTAAATGCTCTTAGTTGCTGATACACCTTTCTAGCCCCTGTTTTAAATTCTTGCCAATTTAGTATTTGTGGTTGATTATAAGAAACTTGGTAAGACAATGAGATAGGATAGGTTTACTCATAAATGAATCACCAGCTACTTACAAACACTGTTTTTGACAATGTGCAGGTTGTATTTGACAATGTGTATGGGTTCATTGATCCCAACAGTCTCAGAAATGTGACATGCAATATACTTTATGCTTCCTTTTTTTTTTCCTCTTTCAATTTAATTCTGTTAATATTAAACCTTACCGGACTAGAGAAAATTGCCACTGATATAAGCTCTTAGGAGGCACACATAAGTTTTAGGCAGGTGGGTCTGCATTCCAAACAGACCTTTGCGGGATCGGAACATTTTCTGTAATAGCATACTGTGAAGATCAGCCGTTATTGATTCAGAATGATAGGCTCACTTGCTCTACTATCGTTTGAAATGCCCCATGTCAAATCAATATGGCCACACAGAATAACAGATCTGTCTCTCCTTAGGAAATCACCAATCTTTAAATGACAAGAATATTTTGCTCTTCGGATTGCTGACCCCATCTCTATTTAAGCTGACCTAAGAAAATCGTTTGAGAAAAAAAATTTCTTCAAAAATATTATGGAAGCTGATTCATTAATATGGGTCAGAGATTTAGGGAAACAGAATCAGTTGAGCTGCTTTGTTCTTTTCAGCTTGTGTACTTCTCTGCTGAGTCTGCCTACACCTCTCTGTCTTCACCAAAATGGACAAATATTTTCTACTTGATGTTTATATCATTCATTTGCTCTGCATATTTTCCTTTTATCTCACTCATTTGTTATGGTTCTCTGTTCTGAGTTAGACACCGCCCTGCCCTGCTCTCCCTTCATTCCTTCTTTAGCTCCTTTTCACCTGATTTGTCTGGTACACTTCATCGTGTCCATCTCTGTTTATCATCATGTTTTCCTTTCATCTCATTCCCTTCGTTAGATACTTTTGTCCAGTCCTACTAGTCAGCCTATGAAGCTGTTTGATGGATATAAGAAAAGTTTAAGGTCAAAAGCAACAGAAGGTGCCATGCCTCTTACAACAGACTCTGAGTGTGACAAAACCACAGTAAAAATCAGGCTGTCATGTGAGCTAGTTTGATCTCTAAAAGAGCTAAAACAACTGGCCTTGATGAAGATATTGGTGTGGTCTCCAACTAAGGAAATAATTGCAGAGGTTGCATAGAGAGGATCTAGAAACAGTCTGAGAGTTTGTAGTGAGGTTTTCTGCTTGGGTACTTTCTTTCTGACAGGTGGTACATGGTTGGAGGATGGTGGAGTTAATATAGAAGGTATAGAAGGTTCTGGTGACATTAGGAAGATTTCCTTACCCCTGTTGAATGTGAACATTTACCATATGTAGTAACTTTCTACTTTCATTGTACACGTGGGTAAGCTGCTTCTAGGCATTTTGCTTTGAGGTAAAAGACTTCCAGTTTTCTGATTTGATTCTGTGCTGGGCTTCATTGGCCACAGCCAAGCCTCCAGATGCCTGATGTTTTTCATTAGCCTCAGTGGATGAAGCTCCCTGGGGACAGGATCCATTCTTTCCCATGTCATAGCTTTTTCTCAGTGGGCAATGCCAAGGACATGCTTGAATAAGCATGTAAAACTTTCAAACTCCAAGTTTTAATCTACCAACTTTATTACTTTCTTTTCTCACTTTAATAGAGTTGGGGGGGGGTTTCAGAAGGACTCAGGTTTGGATTCAAGTTGTATAAGTAATAGCTGTGACTTGGAGTAAGTTACTCATCTCTTTGCTTACAAATTGCAGATGACACAGTCATATCCTGGTGGTGTCATGAGGGTGCAACAATGGAGAGGGAGGAGCATGCACAATGGTGCCAGTAAGTATGTGCTAAACATTTACACAGTCAGTCCCTTTGCTCTCCCAGACTCCAGATGCTGCGCTTCAGTGTGCCCCTCTCTGTATCTCTTTAAGTTATTATTTCCATAAGATAAATGGCCTTTACTTATTAGCTTTAAATACCCCAAACAACTTAAGATACCATATCCATGGGAGTATAGCTGTCTTTAGCTACTTTGTGGGTTCTTCTTTTTTCCACCCTTCTTCACCCCTTTTCTTGTACCTTTCAATGCCCTAAAACTAGGTAAGAGAGAAAAAAATGGCAGAGAGGAAAGACAAGAGATCCTTGAACAAAGTTAGGGGTCAGAAAGGGAGCAATGTAATCATTAGACTACTTCCTGCTGGTTAGGGGTGCTGAGTTCCTTAGAACAAGTTTTATCGTCACTATTAGGATATCTAAGTTATTCTTGTTGTTGTCTCTTCTTTGCGCATGACTACTTAACAAACCATGACCAACAACAACCAACAACCAACCAATAAATAACCCACCCCACTTGTTAGGGCCCTAACATTTATATACTCTCTAAAATGTCCCCAGAATTCCAAATCTCTCACAAGTGCAGACACTATTTGCAACTGGCAAAATCACACCCCTCCTAGAGCATGAGGAAAATCATCATCAGCTGCTGTCGACAGTCTGAGCAACCCTATATCCCACATGCGAGATTAAAATGAGAACATATTCTATTGAGATTTCTGTGTTTTTAAAAAGTACCCCAAAATTCCAAAATTGTCACTGTATTCGAGTTCAGTGTGGACAGAATTCAAATGAGGTACTTTCTGACTCCTATGCCTACATACTTATTTTGAATTAGCAAATTTCTAGAACTATCTATCTATCTATCTATCTATCTATCTATCTATCTATCTATCTATCTATCTATCTATCTCTATATGCTATTTCATTGTTTGAGAATTTTATACATACATATGTGCTTTGAGCAAATCTTTACCTTTTTTCTCTCTTCTCATTCTCCCTCCCTCCCCCATCTTTCCCACTCTATTCGTTCTCAATTTCATGTGTCCTCTTTGAGATCAACTGAGTCCACTTAGGTACTTCTGTATGCACGGGGACAGGATTGTCGACTGGAGCATGGGTAGCTTCTCACAGACCACATTCCCAGCACTTATGCATTACCAATGGCTCCTCAAATAGGATGTGACTTCATGACTCCCTTCCTAATCTATGCTGATATCTGGGCTGGTTTAATCATATGTGGTGAGCTGAAAAGGGACACTTTAAAATACTGCATGCCAGTTCCTGGAAACAGAGGAAATGGCCTTATTTAGAAGAAAGGTCTTTGCAGATGTGGTTAAGATTGGAAGATTCAAATGGTATGATCATCCCATAGATGACTTACATGGGCTTTAAACCTGACCCATGTCCAGTTTTGTAAGAGGAAAGCAGAAGGGGACTTGAGAAAGAAGACACAGGGTGGAGGAAGAGGCAACATTTGTGAACATGGAGTAGGTCACTGTAGTGATGAACAATGATGATGACTACTGAAATGTGGAGGAGTCAAAAAGGGAGTCCCTAATGAATCCCAACTGACAGAATGGCTACATTTCTAGCTCTTAGGGTCATGAAAAAAAATAATCTCTTTTGGTTTAAGTGACTATGTTTGCTAAGTTTAATCATAAGAAATGTCATTTCTTGAATGCCAATTTTCTTCCATGATTCAGTTTCAGATATTGCTCTAAACATTGAAGCAATGTTATTACCTTGGCTTCTTACCTTACCTGTTACTGTTTAAGCTTTCTCTGCTCATAGCCAAAGGGCCTCCACTAACCAAACTTGAGTCAAGTTAGATTACACTGAGAAGAGACTGAAAGTTATATAAAACTTGATAGTAAAGATCCAAGGCCAGTAGTTTGGGGTTATTTAATCACTTGCTTAAAGAAAGACAGAAAGGCAAAGTTAGAATTTCCAGTATACATGAAAACTACTAATTAGAGAAATGGACTGAGAAGATTGCCTCATTAACTGGCAAATTGATTTAAGCTCACCAGCAACTTGGTGACACCAGATCTGAAAATCGTGCCTGTGAGTAGCTTAATATTCTTGCAGTCTATGACAGCTGCTTTAGTGAATGCATGCTTTTCTAAAATTCAATTCATATAGGATAACATTGAGATTAAAAATGATAGTTATCTCTTACCATCTAGAAGTGAATAAAGTGACCAAACATTATTTGCAAATTATTTCTAATGAATAGCTGCAGGCTTAAGATGGAAAATGAAAGGAATGAAATCTTAAAGTCTTTGGAGCTGATATGCTATAAGATCTGAATCTCCTTAGATCAGGCTGAAAGGAAAACCAGCTTTCTGACAAGAGAACCCTATTGGCTGTGATGATGTTCCCACAGGCCGACTGTCATTGTTGGAACATAAAAGGCAAGACACAGAATTACTCTTTGTCTGAACAACAATGATAACAAAATGCAGTTTGAAAGGCAGAAGTTTATACCTAGAAATAAATCTGTTGGAAGCAATCAAGCTCCTCTTTGAGTGGCAGATAACTAAGGCTTACACAGAAATGGAGGCTTCTGATGGAAGGCTAAGGGAACGTCATTGGGTCATCTGGAAGCCACCCAGTTCTATTCTTGAGGAAGGAGCTACATTGAGAAACAGAAGTTTTTATTTATTCTATTTTGCTGTAATTTTTTCCAATTCTCAGTCTTATTTAGTATTTGTCATGTATTGTTTTTAATGGTTGTTACTGGGTCAGAAACATTCCATAGTTGTCCTTGTGGCTCTGATCATCTGTCTTGATGGTTCAAGTTTGCTATTTTCTTTTTGTAAGTTCTGGTCATTATTGCAGTGCTTGGGAGAAAGACAAATGGGATGGCATATAGATGTAATATAGCCACCTTCTTTAAAAGTTAATGTCCAGGTACATCTGGGCCAAATATATAAGTATCAGAAATAAGCTTCTTAATTATAAACATAAGATGTAATATAATAAATACCAACTTAGAAAACTAAACTAGGATGTGTGCTTCCTCTTGGTGAGCCCCATCACTATCCTGCCCTGCTTACCTGGTGCTTCTCAGCCCAGCAGGATTATGCAGGCTGGGTGGATGCTATTCACTGTGACTTAGAGGATTTCAGGATTTTTCTATCAAATAAGCATTTGTTATCTGAGGGTCTGTGATAAGAAAGCAGGAAGTGACTCATCTGGGCAACTTCAGCATGGGTTCATGTTAAGACTATAGTTGAGAATGTGACACGGCTCTGAGGCCATTACCAGGTCAGTCCCACAGTGGGAGCATCCATTTTCAAGTTCATCCACATGACTCTTAGCTGCTGATAGATTGGGCAATCAGGAGAAGCTGTAGCCAGATCAGTCATGGTGAGTGGAAGGCCCGGTTACTGAGCTGTGAATAGGCTCCATCACTGCCATTGTGGCCACTTCATTTGTGGACTCAGTGGACAATGAATTGAGGGACATGGGCCAACTGCTTCTGACCCACCGTGTATAGAAATCCTTTCTTCAGGCTATTGCCCAAATGCATCACACTTTGTGCCCATATGATAATGTCTTCATATGTCTTTCTTAGTCACTAATTTTCTAGTTGTGTTCTTTCTATGTTCCTGACCATCCTATCAAATCATAAGGCACAGTTCATGATCTCTGTCTGTCTGTCTCTCTGTCTGTCTCTGTCTGTCTTTGTCTCTGTCTCTTTCTGTCTCTCTCTCTCACTCTATCTCTCTCTTATGTATGTTCTGTCTTCTAGACAACTCTCTTTTTCGTAGAATGACCAAGATTGGTGACAAAGTTCTGTTCCCTGGAAGGATCTACCTTCCTTTGAAAGGACTTCTGGAGTGGAGCTGTATACTACAGTCCTTTATTTTGTCTAGGGCCTGCATACTGTATAAAAAATACTGTAACCCCAAAATTTTCTTTCTTAAACTGGCCCTAGGTGATTCCTTAAGAGGCCATTGATTTTGGGTAGAATAGCTTTTAGGTCTGTGAAACTGAGAATATTTCTTTGTATAACTCACTGGTATCATAAGGACCAGATTTATTTATTTCATTCCCATTTGATGGCTGAGTGCTCTCTTCATATGTAGCTATAGAGGTTGGTGAGTTAGATAAGTACCTATTCAAATTGCACAGTTCAGTTTGTGTGACATGTAAGCATGCCATGAACAAGTATTCAGAGTTTACTGAGCTCCCACACAAACAAAGAGCTGACCCACAAAAATGAATGCTAGACTCAAGATGTTGCTCAGATGGTAGACTGATGGTCATATGCACAAGACCCTGTGTTCTATCCCCAGCGCACTATAGGCTGGGTGTGGTAGCACGCCTCTATTCTTAACAGTTGGAAAATTTAAGGACAACCTCTATTACATACATAATGAGTTCCAAATTACTCAGCTGCATAGGCAGTTAGAGACTAACCTGGGCTGGAAACTGTTCTCAAACAAACAACAAAGAAATGCACACTAAGTAAATACAGTTGTTCTTAAGGGCAGTACAACTTTGCTCCACTATTCTAAGGGTCTTTATTTATATTTGCTTATAAGGGCCTGTAAAAGGCTGCAGTCAGCTGTCACCACCCCTTTTGGCACACTTAGCTGTGCTATGTTCTAAAGTCCAAGTAGCACAAAGCCTTATGTAGCTGTATGGGCTTGTTTCAGAGTATTCCCACAGTGTTTTCTCATCCTTATTTATCTTTATGTTGTGCTGAGGACTGAACCCGGGTCTTGTATGTGCAGGCAAACACTTTACTACAGAGCTGCATCACTGATTTAGGAAACTTCTGAGTATAACTGAGGCATTGGTAAGTAGGCTTATGTATACACTAATCAAGATCTAGGGAGGACAGCTGGGGATTCCATCTTGTTCTTACTCTGGAGGAATTTCTCCCTGCACAGAGATGCCTTAGCATTTCCAAGGGAACTGGATCTTTGGACTTCTAGAGACTTTCTTTAGGATTGAGTTTGGCATTTCACCAGTAAGTCCAGAGAGGGAACTCCCTATTGGTCAGCACTGTATAATTTTGTAGCATTTGGTGGAGGAAGAATGATACTAAGGTCTCTATGAAACCAGTTAAAAGTATAGGGGCTGGAGACTTGATAGATATATGAAGCAAGACAGCAGAGTTACATTTCCAGCATTTTTTGAGAGCAAACTGATTCTGAGGGTCTATGTGAATAGATAAGGAGAAGGGAAAAGAACTTCTCAGATCAATAGCTGCATGCAGAGTACCAGGGTTCTACAGTTCAAGTAGTATACTGCTTTAGGTAAACAGCATAGACTTGTTTCAAAGTATTCACTTCTTGCTATTCAAGATGCTTATTTATTTTTATGTGGTATTGGGGATGGAACCTGGGGTCTTGTGTGTTCTAGACCTCTGGCAAGTACTAGGGTATGTGGGGGAGGCTTGTCTTGACAATAAAAACACATCGAGAAGAGTGGCTATAGTTGAGATTACTACTTGTGGTCATTGCCATTCAAGATCTGTCTCAGATGCTCAAGCCAGGCCCAGCGTCACTCACTCTTCCTGCTGTCTTCTGATCTGGATGTAGAACTCTTAGCTCCTTCTCCAGCACCATGTCTGCCTGCATGCCAACATGCTTCCCTCCATGATGGTAATGGAGTAAACCTCTGAACTGTAATCAGTGTTTTCCTTTGTAAGAGTGAGGTCATAGTGTCTCTTCACAGCAATAGAAAGGATAACAAAGATGATCCTCATCTCTGGGGTTTTATGAGTTTGTGTGTGCTATTCTTCTCATTGCTGGGATATGATGTCTCCTGGAAGTGTTTTGTTTTGACTCTATATTCCTGAGGTTTGGGTCTGTCGCAGTAGCAAGGCAAATACCACTGCTCCATGCCAGGGACAGGGTTCATTCTCAAGACCCTAACATTGTATCTGAACTAGGAGACACAGGTTAGACTAGAACCATGGCTGGATATAACGTTTCCTAGCATCCTACATCCACTAGCCAGGTCTTACCTTCTGTATTGGCTAGTTTTGTGTCAACTTGAGACAAGCTGGAGTTATCTCAGAGAAAGGAGCTTCAGTTGGAGAAATGCCTCCAAGAGATCCAGCTGTAAGGCATTTTCTCAATTAGTGATCAAGGAGGGAGGTCCCCTTGTGGGTGGTGCCATCTCTGGGCTGGTAGTCTTGGGTTCTATAAGAGAGCAGGCTAAGCAAGCCAGGGGAAGCAAGCCAGGGAGAGCAAGCCAGTAAAGAACATCCCTCCATGGCCTCTGCATCAGCTCCTGCTTTCTCACCTGCTTGAGTTCCAGTCCTGACTTCCTTGGTGATGAACAGCAGTATGGAAGTGTAAGCTGAATAAACCCTTTCCTCCCCAACTGCTTCTTGGTCATGATGTTTGTGCAGGAATAGAAACCCTGACTAAGACACCTTCTAAAGCTTTTGCTGTCCTCTAAAACTGTACCACCAGCCCAGGATGTGAGCCATTTACTCTGGCTTATGGTACCAGACATTGGTTTTCTTTATTAACAACCAAAGTGGCTTCTTTGAATTTGGAATAAACAATGATTTTTTTTTTTTAAAAGTTTGCCCTTACACTCATTGTACACAGGTGCCAGGCATCTGTTCCCCAAGTTCCTAAGGACTAGGCTTCAAGCAGGATGACCCACACTGCAAAGCCTTCTGTTCTGTAACCTTGGCCATGCATAATTAACAAGACACCAACTAGAACAAATATTACATAAATGGAAATTTTTCTTGCTGACAAATTATTCTTATTTTGTTTTTGGATGCTGTAGCAGAATAAAACATAGATCACTCACGGGGGTAGGCAATGTGTTTCCCATGTGTGAGTCTAACATATATTATGAATAAGCCAATAAGATGACTGGATGAAGCAATAGAAGCTACTGTACAGTAAAAAGTTCTAGTTTAAAGTAATTACTGAAATAGCAAAACAATACTTTTGTTATATATAATTCACAAATATGAGGGAAAACATGGTGATGCTTTTTGTCCTTAAAGAAGTATCCTGTTCCATGGTGAGCATCACAGGTCTCAGTGGAAAAACACTTGAATGACCAGTTTGTTCATTTCTTCAGTTAATAAGTTTAGTCATTTATATGTACATATATTTTTGATATGTAACTGTCTCCATGGTAACTGTTTGGAAGTCTTGGTGACAGCTAAGTGAGAACATGTGCTGTGGCCACCTTGACTTGTGGTAACTATCCTTTTTTTTTTTTTTTTCCCATTGTTTTTGCTTAAAAGAGCATCTCATTAAAGTGGCACCGTCCTCCAACTGTGTCCCGAGGAAGGTTTAGGTCCTTGTGGTTCGGAGTTGGATTCTCTGCTGTTTTCTACCTGATGGAGTGCTACCTCTTCCTTCAGTCTGTGTTCTATACTTTGCTGCCCAGCGTCCCATTTTCCTGATTCTGTTAGGAAGCCAATCTTCCTGGGCCAAAGGGCTTATGGCTGCACGAGGCTGATTAAATGTGTGTCCATACATTTTATGGGCCTTGTGATTTTCATCTTCTTCCCTACCCAGGAATTTGTATCTGTCAGCTGATCTGCCATTGTGGGTCAATAGAAGTTCTCTTCATGTTCATGACCCACTTCTGAATAATAGGATCATGAAGACAAAGGATGCAGGGGGGCTAAAGCACTCTGGTGTCTTATTATAGAAGGCTGTCAAATCCCAAGGTGAGATGTCAGGCTACCTTGGAAACTACATTTACTAAACTGCTCATTTGTAACAGACACCTATGGGGACTCAGGAGAGTGGCCGGAAACCATTTGGCAGTAATTAATATCTTTGCCTGGGTCTACTTTATTATTTATGTTTTTCTTGCTACTGTCAGAATGGATTTGTGTGCACATTCATTTCAATACCAGCAGGAGTTGGTAGAAATCCATTTTTTTTTTCAATTCATCTTTACAGTGACCTCATGAGGGATGATCCTTCCCTGGTTCCTTGAGAGACTTACCCATGGGAGTCTGAAAGTCAGGGAAGCTGAGTGGTGAAGGCTTGAGGTAAGAAGCGCCCTAAACATGGTGTAGTAGTTCTCCTGCACCTTTGTTTACCTTCTTTGTTCTCAAATACTCTTCTTGGTTTGTTCCAGAAAAAAGCCTTTGTTTTGTTTGTTTGTTTGTTTGTTTTTGTAATTTCTCCTCAGATTGTTAAGTGTTCTCAGATAAGCTACAGTCCTGAGTTTCTTGTTTCAGCTAGCTCTTCACCACAGACCTGGGCTCTCCTTTTCCTCGGTGGGCAACTGCTCAGCCAGAGCCTGTTGTTCCTAGGCCAGGGAGTTCCATCCATCCTAACCAGCAAGTCATTTCTGGTGGCTGCCCTGACCAGCAGACTCTTTCTGGATGTAACTTGCTCTTTAGTATTCTAGAGGCAGTGGGACCTGGGAGAATGGAGCTGATAAATGAGGCAGACGAAAGTCTCCTGCAATAGCCAACTTTATTCAGAGCATCAGACAATCTACACTCTGAGGGTCAAGGAGAGTCACATGAGTAAAGTGTAAAATCACAAGGACAAGATGCATGTGGCAAAAAGCCATGCTTTTTCCATAGAGGCACATAAACATTTAAGTGAATGACAGGAGCAAGGAATAAATATCTGGAGTAATAATCAAGGAGTAACCTGAAGTAAACTGGCCCCGATGTGCAGAACTGGGAGGGCCATGAAAGCACACTCCAAGAACAATTCTGTGTTTTGAAGAACCCAAGGTCACAAATCTCTTGTTTTCTTGGAGTTTTATCAAAACAACTCAGAATTCTTCTCACAGGACTCTATTCTCGGACTGTGTTCTGATAACATGCTTTACTGAGGCAGGGTTTTCAGAAGTGATTGTTGGTCTTCTGCTCAAAGTTTTCTGGAGTGCTGGTTATAGTCAAAGCCTGCCAAAGTGCAAAGGGATAGAGAGCCATGAAATGAAGGCGCTCAGGTCCTGAACCACGGTGTGAGGACAGCTAATGGGTACCACTGTCCATTCAGACATCACTGTTAGTGGAAAATAATGCCTCCTGTTTTCTGTGTTCTTTCTAACCTTGCTAGGATTAGTTAGATGGATAAGAGTCACAATGGAGAGTTTAAGCAGAGAGCGGCTAGGGATATCAATCCAGGTTTGCTCTGACATATCTGTGAAGATGTCAGACAAGAATCCAGATATTCAGCCACTTGTTTTAAATGAGGAAGCATAGAGCCAACAGTCTAATCCTCGTGTGTGACTCCAAATGAACTGTGTGGCTGTCTATAGAAGAGGATGGACAATAGGGAGGTTACTCAGCATCTAGAGCAGCAGTCCTCAACTTGTGGGTTGTGACCTCTCTGTAGGTTGAATGATGCTATCTCAGGGGTTGCCTAAGACAATTTGCGCATTAGTTATTTACATTACATAACAGTCACAAAATTACAGTTATGAAGTAGTAACATTTTTTTTATGTGGTTGGGAGTCACCACAATATGACTAATTATAATTAAGGTGCCATAGCATTAGGAAAGTTGTGAACCACTGGTCTAGAGGATGATTAAAAGGGAGTTTGAGAAAAAGTAGGAGGGAAATCAGGAGTAGATCAAGAGAAAAGAGTGGCTGCCATTTCTGGTGCTGCTGGGTTGTAGAACAGCTGTGAGAGTCACAGTCAACTTTGTCAGGAGACGTTTCAGGGCAGCCATTGAGTGAAGACAAATGCAAATGGGATGAGGAGAGAGCCAGAGGTGAGGACGGACAGATTACTTTGTCTAAAAGATCTTTTAAAGAAACTTCATAATATAAGTATAGAGTTAAGAATAGAGGACTTTGCGGGTGTGGCCTAAAAGATTGTTTTCTGACTCTCTTTCAGTGTTAGGGATGAAAGCAAGATCCTTGTACTTCCTTGGTCTAAGTGGGAAATTTAATAAAAATGAAAAGTGCTTGAGTCTTTGATATGCTATCAAAACAAATACCTGGGAAGGGTGGCGGTGTGAGTGATAGAGACAGAGAGACAGAGAGGGTGAGAGGAAGGAAGAACATACTGGTAACTACAATAGGAATGGGAAGAGTCAAGGGACACCAGGGAGAACATGGCCCTAAGGACACCCTCCTTTCTGCCCTCCAGTACTGCTTTTGGAACTCTGTCTTACAAACTGTGAGAGACTATATTTCTGTTTTTATGTTGTAAATTGAAAAAGTTTATATATTTTATTCTAATCATGCTTGTTTTTCCCTAGAACTCTTTCCATATCTTCCCCACCTCCGCACAAACCTAGTGCCCAAGAAACACAAACACACACATAAACACCATGAGAGCACAAAAATGGAAGACAAAATATTCAAACAAAAGGCTATAAGACAAAAAAATGCGCAAACAAAATGTATATAAAAATACCACTAAGATAATTTTGTGTTGGCCATATACTTCTGTGCACAGACCTGAAGTGTGGTTAATGTACCCAGTGAGATTCCATTGGAGAAAACTACTAATAAGTTTGTGAGTAATTTAGTGTGGCAGCCACAAGAAACTAATACAAAAGCATTCCTGCATTTTCTTCGGTTGTTTTTGGTAGAATTCTGTGGATGAGCTAATTTCCCCTAGGATAACCAGTCATCAGTATTTACTAGCGCATTGATCAACAATTGAATTAAATTTTCTATACTTGCAATATTGTCCTAGCTTTCCATATTTAAATAAGCATATTCTGGGAGAAAGTCTTTAAGAAAAGATTTGGGTAGTTGCCTGGTCTGTTGGAGGGAAAATAAACTTCTCCTGTGTTGTGCTTTACGGTGTTGGATATATGACAGGTTCTCAAAAATTAGCCCAAGACTTTAAATGAACCAGTGGTCTAAATGTGCATTCAACTAGAGCTCCATGGCCAGCTGGCATGCCTGCAAAGCTAGTAGAGAGTGATGTCTACCTCTGTGCTGTTGACAGAGGAAGTAAATGCATGAGCTGTCTGTAGCATGAAGAGGCCTCTGCCTAGGACTTCAGACTCAGCTTGTAGTACAGTTCCTAAGGTTGATGAAGACTTTAAGAAGTACTTCTGGGATGCACGTGACAGTGGTAAGCACTCTATTCTTTGAGTCAGAATTTGCTTCAATTTGTGTTTGTTCATCTTTACAGTTGTCTCAAGAATATGTTCTCCTTTTTCTTTTTCAGTTTTTGGGAATTAAAATATAATCATATTTTCTCCCCTTTCCTTTTTTCTCTCCAACCCCTCCCATAAACCCTCTGCCTTAGTTATTTTCCTATTGCTGATAAAATCCCATGATCCAAAGCAATTTGTGGAGGAGAGGGTTTATTTCAGTTTACAGCTTTCAGGTCACACTCCATCACTGAGGGAAGGAAGTCAGGGCAGGACCTCAAGATAGGAGCCCGGAGGCAGTGACTGAAACAGAAACCACAGAAGAATGTTGCTTCTGGCTTGCTTCTCATGGCTTGCTCAGTTTGCTTTGTTATGCAAAGAAGAATCACCTGCCCAGTGGTGGTGCTGTCCACAGTGAGGTGGGCCTTCCCACATTAATATTTAATAAAGACAATACTCCACAGTACTCCTCAGATTCTCCTACAGGCCAGTCTTATAGAAGCATTTTTCTCAATTAAGATCCCCTCTCCCGGATATGTCACATAGGTTTGTGTCAAGTTGACAAAGGACAGTCAGCATAGCTTGTTTCCTCACAGATCCATGTCCCCTTTTTCTTTAATCGCAAACACACACACACACACACACACACAATGGCACTCCTAAATATATAAATATATCCTGCTCAGTTTGTACAGTGCTATTTGCATGCATGTTATTTTACCTCTTACCTCTTTAGTATTGGATAAGCAATTGTGCCTTGGCCTGGGAATATTGGGAAGACAATATTCCATTTTCTTAACTCCTATGTTGAAGCATACACTCTCTTTTTCATCCAGACCTTCCTTCTTATAGCTTGGCTTATTCAATAAATTAAAAAGTGAGTTGAGAATGGTAGTGTAGGCTTGCTCCTTGGCAGGATGAGGCGGGGAGATCACAAGTTTAAGGATTTCCTGGAATATAGAACAAGTGCGGCCCCAGTATCTTAGAGAAACCCTATATCAAAACAGACAAAGAAAACAAAAACATTTAAAAATGTATGATTTGTCTCTGAAAACACTTGCTTCATAATGGTGGAGGTGGTGGTAAATCTACTCAGTTGGGGATGGGAAGGTGAAGACATTATAGAGGATGTTTCTCTTTGTATGTCAGTTTCAACTGTGAAGGACAATAGTTAGGTAACTATTATTCTAGGTGTGAAACACTATGGCATTGTCCAATAAGAACTGTTCTTTCAGATACAATGCAAAGACCTTATGCCTTGGAGTAGATTCTTCCCTTCAAGACTTCACAGTGCACAATAAATATGGTTTTCTGTACACCACCTTGCACAAATTTGACTTGGTAGGGACAAGACATGGTATTTGGAGTTGGAAAGTCTGGGATGGAGACTTCCTTTCTCTTCTTTCTGGTACATCTTCAGCCATACCTTGCTTTTACTTTCTTTCTTGTCCTCACTCCCCACCATTTCTTTTTAAAATACAGGATCTTACTGTATAGTTATGGTTAGCTTGAAACTGGCCATGCATACCAGAGTGTCTTCAAACTCACATAGAGCCACCTGTCTCTGCTTCCTAAGTGATGTTATTAAAAGTGTGGGCCAAACACAGACCTTGCCTCTGCCTTTCTACTTTCTATTTCTAGCCATTCTTACCTATTGGATGCTCATTCATGTATATTTTCCTGCTTGATGCTATTCTTGGTTGTCAACTTGACTACATCTGGAAATAACTATAATCCAGATGACTTGACACATCTGTGAGGAATTTTTTTCTTAATTAAATCATTTAAGGAAGAAAACCCACTTATGATCTAGATCTTTGAGGTAATCTCCTAATCCAGATTTTCTGAGGTGGGAAGATCCACCTTTAATCTGGACCACATTTTTGCAGCAAGCCTATGTAAGAACATGGAAGAAAAAAACTTTCTCTTTGCCTCTTGCTTTCACTCTCACTAGCAAGGCCACTTCTTCACTGGCTTTAGAGCCTAATTCTCTGAGATTCCATTGTATACTAAAGAACAGGTGAGAAATCCGCCCTTGTGAACGTAACTACATGCTAAATTCTTAGATCTTTGCTCATAAGCAGCCATTGTTAAATTAGTTAGAGTAAGCCACTCTAGTATATTCTATCTATCTATCTATCTATCTATCTATCTATCTATCTATCTATCTATCCATCCATCTATCAATCACCTGTCTATATATTCTCTCTGTAAGTTTTGTACTCTAGAAAACCCTAACTAACATATCTTATAAATTCCCAACTTTTGTTAGGAACTGTATTCTCCTTTGCTATCTACATATGCTGACTTCCTGTGTATCACACATCTCTTCTATGTAATACTTCCCTGACTTCTATAGGTAGATGCTCCCCTACGACTCCTTTGCACACATATGGGTATTAGTCTTCGGTGCCATTATCACACCATAGGACAGTTATCCCTACTAATCTTACTTTCCAATACAGTGTGAGCACCTTAGCAGTAGAGACTTTGCCCCATTAATCTTTGGCTCTTAAATGGTTTGTATATATTTTCACGCACATGTTAGGCATCACAATGTTTTTCTGAGTAGACATTTGAAATAGATTAAATTGGCTCTTGATTATTGGAGTTGGCTGTTACTAATAATCTTTATAAGCTCAGTGCCTAAACAGTATATTTTGGTTAGGTAGGTTCAGATATTCCCAATTCAATTACACATTGAACTATACTAACAATGAAGAGATATCCATTCCACTGCCAAAATGTGTTTTAGTGATAGGTGACACAATTTAAGAAACTGTATGAACTAGGAAGAGTTGAAATTGGGTAGAACTAATACAATCTGCTGATTAAATTGCTTGGAAAGGAGCTTTAGATTTAGAAGAAATTAAGGAGCATTATGCGGTGTATTTCTGCTGATGAGAAAGTTAATTCTCATTGGGTGACAAAGATTAATGTGTGATGTAGTGTCAGGAATAATTATCTGAAATTGACGATGACAAATGATCTTCATGGTGCTGCTTTTACTGAAATGAAGTTATTGTCTTAATCTCTTCTTTACATGGAACAGGAGTGGGAAGAATATTATGTCTTATTTTCAGGTTAATTTACCTAAACAAATATGTCACTTTCACTGAGGCGGTTTGTGAATCACCTCTAGGAAGTTTGAAAAGCCAGATTAGTCATTTAAAGTTGCCAGGAATGTATTTGTTTTATGAAATAAGTCTCTTGGAAGCCTCTGTGATTAGTTTCCCCCAGAGAGCTGTGGGCATCTATCTTGTGATGAAAGTGTAGAATGGCATTTTATTTTAGTAGATGAGAGGGCCGTACCTTACTGTCTGGAATCTAAGGGACTCCTGTGTAAAGGCCTGAGGGAGGTAAAATACCCATAGCAATATGATGAAAGGTGGCTTAAAAACTCAACATTATAATTAGGAGCCTTCATCCCAGAGAAGCTTTGTCTTCTTCTTCTTTTGTTTTTCCTTCTGCATTAAAACAAAATCCAGGCCCCAAAACTTATTGCTGACATGAGAAAGAGCTTCCTGTGGAAAATGATAATGAAGAAGCTGTTTGTATATGAAACTATCTAAGGTTGCCATATTTTTTATAGCTTATTTAATAATTGAAGAAAGCAGAGGTGGATGGAAGTCCTCAACATTTTAATGTATTTTACATTTGTTTGTAGTAACACATTTTCATTGGCCACACTAATGGGGATCAGTGGTGTTTCCCTGTGTACAATTCATAGGCCATGCTCAAAATCAACCTTGCTTCTACTGTCTTCCAAAGCTGTCTTATTTACTACTTTAAATTCAGATCCCCTGAAAACTGTATTCCTGACACTATGATATATATGCCAAGAGACTCCTGCCCCCAGAATCATTTCAAATCTGCTTATTTTAGTAAATACACTTTATTGAATTGACATGTAATTTTTTGAACCTATCTTTCATTCTAAGAGGCAGGTATAAGGAGGGCTGACAAATGGAATCGCTGACTTGCAGCCTCTCCCATGACCTACGTAGACTAAAACCCCAGGTAGCTCATACACACCAAAGAGTTCCAAAAGTGCTCTTCCAGTTTTTTTTTTACTGCAAGACCTTATCTCATCCATTCTGCCACTTTGGGTCTCAGTTTCCCCTTCTGTCAGTTGGATAAAGCAGTGCCAGTCCTAGGGCTCTTGCTCCTAGCTTTGGAAAGATCCAGAATGAAGGAGACCCTGGAAAGAGAAGTCTCCACCAGACATCTGGCACATGCTGCATTGAGTACCATCTTTGTATCAGAGAAAATACAATGCACACATAAAGGTGGATTCCTTGTGACTCAAGGAAATGAAAAAGTTCCTTGAAAAAGTACCATGTCTGGAAAGATGAACTTTCCCCTGTGACTTCATGCTACTGTGATGATGTGGATCATTTGCCATCAGTTCTAAACACCAAGGAGCTGAATGAAGTCAATATAAAGAAAGAGGAGAGGAAAAATCATGTGATTTCAGGTTCCCCAGAAGTTCAGAGGGGTGGATGTGGCGAGAGACAAAGATGAAGGAGACAGAGACCAGAACTAAGCTGAGCAGTGATCAAATAGAGGGTGGAGCTACTGATAGCTGGAGGGGATCGAGTAAAACTCTAAGAGGCAGGTAGCATACGTGATGTGACTCAAGGGAAGTTTAAAGATGAATTGGAAGGCAGAAACTTCAAGCAGGATTTTCTAGAAGAGGCGAAGAAAACAAGATAGACTCAGAGGTGTGTGACAGCTTGAGTCACAAGATGGACAGGGCCGTGGAAACTGTATCAAAGCTGCCCTCTGCTCCATGTGGGGCTGTGCAGAAAGGAAATGAGTCATCGTCTTTCTCCTCTTTGGATCATATTAACGATGGTCCGTCCATTCATCTCGTATTTTCCTCCTTAGAGCTCTCCTTGGATCACTTAGTCTGCTCTGCTATCCACCCACTAACTTCCCTTGGACAGTTTCTCAGCCTCAATGTGCCTCAAAATTACCTTTCTCATTTACTGCTCCCCTTCCCCATGGCCTCCTGAGTCTTACCTTCCCCATTTCATCCTCCTTATCTACCGCTTCAGAAAAGCCTCAGCACACACAGATCACAGGTGCTGCCTGGAGCTAACATCTGTTCTATTTAGCTGTTCCTTTTCAGTTCCCTCTTCTGCCATTTTTTGAAAATAAGAGTTAAGAGACATGCAGAGAAACCAGAAATGATAATAGATAGATAGATAGATAGATAGATAGATAGATAGATAGATAGATAGATAGATAGAGGGATCAAAATAAGCCAATGACAGTGTAACTAACACTTGCATAATTCAGAGGGGCTGATGTCACTGTCAACTCTGTCAAGACTTGAAAGAAATGGATCCTCAGAGGCCCTTGCCTGTTTAGGATGACAAAGGCATACAATCACACATACACACTCACACATATAAACACACACACAAACATACTCACACATACTCACTTACACACACATATTAAAACACACACTCAACATATATTCACACACAATCACAAATAGTTGCACATACACAAACACACACACTCATATACTCACACACACACTCACATACTCTCACATAAACACACACACACACATTCACACACACTCATACCAATACACCCACACACAAACCCATGCTCACACACACTCACACCAATACATTCACACACAAACACTCTCACACATTCACATACATTCACCATTGTTCATAGTTCTGTAATCTAGAAATAATAGGCTTTAGTTATTTTACATTTTGTGGTTGAGTTACTGTTGTAGTTTGCTTTCTGTTGCTACAATAAACAGTGTGATCAAAAGCAACTTAGGAGAAGAAAGGTATCATTGGCTTACACTTCCAGGTCACAATCCACTATTGAGGGAATTCAGGGCAAGAATGCAAGTAGGAACTGAAGCAGAAACCATGGGAGATGCTTTTCATTGGTTTGGCTCCTGGTTCATGTTCAGCTAGCTTTCTTACATATCCCAGATCCACCTTCCTAAGGATGGTGTTATGTTTAGTCAGTCTTAGTCAGCTGAGCCCTCCCACACCAATTATCAGTCAAGATAATCTGGATATTAGTCCCCTATCAAATTTATGATTGGTAAAGATCCTTTCCCATTCTGTTGGTGGCCTTTTTCCTTACAGAAGCTTTGCAATTTTATGAGGACCCATTTGTCCATTCTCGATCTTACAGCATTAGCCATTGCTGTTCTGTTTAGGAATTTTCCCCCAGTGCCTATATCTTCTAGGCTTTTCCCCACTTTCTCCTCTATAAATTTCAGTGTCTCTGGTTTTATGTGGAGGTCTTTGATCCACTTAGACTTGAGCTTTGTACAAGAAGATAAATATTGATCAATTTGCATTCTTCTACATGATAACTGCCAGTTGTGCCAGCACCATTTGTTGAAAATGCTGTCTTTTTCCCACTGGATGGTTTTAGCTCCCTTGTCAAAGATCAAGTGACCATAGATGTGTGGATTCAGTTCTGGGTCTTCAATTCTATTCCATTGATCTACCTGTCTGTCGCTGTACCAGTACCATGCAGTTTTTATCACAATTGCTCTGTAGTACATCTTTAGGTTAGGCATGGTGATTCCACCAGAGGTTCTTTTATTGTTGAGAATAGTTTTTGCTATCTTAGGTTTTTTATTATTCCAGATGAATTTGCAAATTGCCCTTTCTAACTCAGTGAAGAATTGAGTTGGAATTTTGATGGGGATTGCATTGAAACTGTAGATTGCTTTCGGTAGAATAGCATTTTGACTATACTAATCCTGCTAATCCATGAGCATGGAAGATCTTTCCATATTCTGAGATCTTCTTCAATTTCTTCCTTCAGAGACTTGAAGTTTTTATCATACAAATCTTTCACTTCCTTAGTTAGAGTCACACCAAGGTATTTTATATTATTTGTGACTATTGTGAAGGGTGTTGTTTCTCTAATTTCTTTCTCAGCTCGTTTATCTTTTGTGTAGAGAAAGGCCATTGATTTGTTTACATTAATTTTATATCCAGCTACTGCACTGAAACTGTTTATCAGGTTTAGGAGTTCTCTGGTGGAACCTTTAGGGTCACTTATATATATTATCATAGCATCTGCAAATAGTGATATTTTGACTTCTTCCTTTCCAATTTGTATCCCCTTGATCACTTTTTGTTGTCTAATTGCTCTAGCTAGGACTTCAAGTACTATATTGAATAGTTAGGGAGAAAGTGGGCAGCCTTGTCTAGTCCCTGATTTTAGTGGGATTGCTTCAAGTTTCTCTCCATTTAGTTTGCTGTTGGCTACTGGTTTGCTGTATATTGCTTTTATTATTATTTATATTTAGGTATGGTCTTTGAATTCCTTATCATTCCAAGACTTTTATCATGAATGGGTGTTGGATTTTGTCAAATGCTCTCTCAGGATCTCACAAGATGATCATGTGGTTTTTGTCTTTGAGTTTGTTTATATAGTGGATTACTTTGATGGATTTCCGTATATTAAACCATCTCTGCATCCCTGTAATGAAGCCTACTTGAACATGATGGATATCATTTTGATGTGTTCTTAGATTCGGTTTGGGGACTAATATCCAATCTATACAAATAACTGAAGAAGCTGGACTCTAGAAAATCAAATAACCCCATTAAAATGGGGTACAGAGCTAAACAAAGAATTCTCAACTGTGCAATACTGAATGGCTGAGAAGCACCTGAAGAAAATGTTCAACATCCTTAATCATCAGGGAAAAGCAAATGAAAACAACCCTGAGATTCTACCTCACACCAGTCAACATGACTAAGACCAAAAATTTAGGTGACAGCAGATGCTGGAGAGGATATGGAGAAAGAGGAACACTCTTCCATTGCTGGTGGGATTTCAAGCTGGTACAAACACTCTGGAAATCAGTCTGGTGGTTCCTCAGAAAAGTGGATATAGTACTATTGGAAGATCCAGCAATACCCCTCCTTGGCATATACCCAGAAGATGTTCCAACTTGTAATAAGGACACATGCTTCACTATGTTAATAATAGCCTAATTTATAATAGCCAGAAGCTGGAAAGAACCCAGATGTCCCTCAACAGAAGAATGGATACAGAAAATGTGGTACATTTACACAATGGAGTACTACTCAGCTTTTAAAAACAATGAATTTATGAAATTCTTGGGCAAATTGATGGATCTGGAGGATATCATCCTGAGTAAGGTAACCCAATTACAAAGGAACTCATTTGATATGCACTCACTGATAAGTGGATATTAGCCCAGAAACTTAGAATACCCAAGATACAATTTGCAAAATACATGTAACTCAAGAAGAAGGAAGACAAGCATGTGGATACTTCATTGCCCCTTAGAATAGAGAACAAAATACCCATAGAAGGAGTTACAAAGACAAAGTTTAGAGCTGAGATAGGTGGAAGGACCATCCAGAGTCTGTCCCACCTGGGGATCTAATCCCATAAACAACCACCAAACCTGGACTCTATTGCATATGCCAGCAAGATTTTGCAGACAGGACCCTGATATACCTGCCCCTTGTGAGATTATGCTAGTGCCTGCCAAATACAGAAGTTAATGCTAATAGTCATTTATTGGATGGAACACAGGGCCCCCAATGAAGGAGCTAGAGGAAGTATCCAAGGAGCTGAAGAGGTCTGCAACCCTATAGGAGGAACAACAATATGAACTAACCAGTATCCCCCAGACGTTGTTTCTGTAGTTGCATATGTAACAGAGGATGGCCTAGTAGGCCATCTATGAGAGGAAAGGCCCTTGATTTTGTGAAGTATATATGCCCCAATACAGGGGAATGCCAGGGCCAGGAAGCAGGAGTGGGTGGGTTGGGGAGCAGGGTGGGGGGAGGATATAGGGTACTTTGGGGATAGCATTTGAAATGGAAATGAATAAAATATCTAATAAAACTATTATCTATCTATCTATCTATCTATCTATCTATCTATCTATCTATCTATCTATAATTTGCTAGAGACACTGCCACAGGACTGTCTTGTATTTTGCAGTCCATTCTCTCTTCCCCGCAGTGTGGCGGCCATGGTAGAGACTAGGGCTCCTCAGGTTCTTCACAGCTACCCTTGGCTTCACTAAAAGTCTTCACTAATCAAATGTAAGAGGATTTGGAATGTGAGGAAGTTGCCTAACCTGGATCTTTTTCTTAGGCAGGATCCTGGGTCTGGAGAGACACAGCTTATTTTCTTGCTAATTTTGATCAGGCATAAAAAATTAATTTTCAGCAACATGTTTTAAATGAAGAGAAAATGGATACATTAAACCAAATAAAAAATATTGGCCAAGAATCAGTAGTTTGTGGCATTCCAAAAATGAATGGTAATGACAAAGATGGTTAAGTTGATATAGGAAAGCTTTATATTAGTGTGGTAATATTTACAATTGCACTGGCCAGAAGTTAATGAGGTCTATAATTTTGCTCATAAAATTATAAGAATGATATATTTCTCAAAAACGATTAAAGTATTATTGATGGGTGACAGTTGAATTGATAAAGTGAGGCTTTAAGTTTTCTGAAATAAGTATGGTTCTTTGGAGACAGTTTGGAGAAAGACCCTGAATCATAGCTATTGTCTGGAAACTTTCTGAGAATATCAAGGAAGAGCTAGTGCCAAAATTGGCAGCTTGGGAGGGAAGATGCTACTTATGAGAAGGCTGCTGAGACAAAAGTGAATGTCTTATTTTTAAAAATGTGGTATCTCCAGTGTTCTTGTTGTCAGAAAGAATATTTGTGTAGGAAGACACAGAAAAGGATTTCAAAGTGAAAATAAATATAAGTTACAGGAATACACTATACTATAGTGATTCATAGTCCAATTAAGGTTGTAGTAGATTTTAATCTTCATTGCCTGAAAAATAGATAATACTGAAGATCTACTCTTGGACGTCTTTAGTGCCAGTTTTAGCACATTAAGTTGTTTAAGGCTTTGTCAGCAGATAGAAGAAAGAGTTCAAACAAGTGAGGAAGATATATAAAGCAAAGAACAGCAGGTTTCAAGTGTTCAGTTAGCATGTGAGAATGTCTGTCAGTCACACTCTGACATGAGGATGGGGGACATTTACATGCATGTTAGCTCACTGAAAACAGCAATTGTATGTATCCAGACAGTTGAGGAAAGACTATATTTAGAACATAAAGACCTATGAAGATATGACTCCATGGGGGTCTTTTATAGCTCTAATTAACCATCATGAACTTTGTCCTTAGCTGTAATGTTACCTACATTTTTATAGTCTTCATGGCAGAGACCCAGAGTTTCTTGAAAATCTTAAAAGACTGAGGGGAGCTACGTCCAATTTAGTATCTAGCCAGAGGTGTTAGTTATGGCAGTCCCAAAGCCACGTTGTAACTGTGGCAAGCTGGATGGTCCTGGTGTGCTCTTTATCCCAAAATGTTGCAGAAGAAGCCAGGCTTTGATACAGGCAAGAACTCCTAGGTGAGTGGTAGGAGACATTGGAAACTTCACCCTCTGTTCCTTTGTCAGGGAGCATCTGACAGGCTCTTTTCTGATGTGAGCTTAGTCCAAGTGTCCCAAGTGCCACTTATATAACCAACATATCAGCTGCATTCTTGTATAGGAGTATAATAGTGAAATCTATCTGCCAAACTTTTGGAAAAGTTCTTTGTGCTTTGGAGGTCTGAATTGGAGGAGGTTGGTGAGTCCTTTCTGGGCTTATACAGCAGCATATTGAACGAGATTTAGAAACCCAAAGCTAAGTTAGAGAAGTTCTTTTCCCTTTGAAGAAGTTTCAGCCATGTCCTAGAGGACCTTGGTCCCTAAGTGCCAGGTAAGTAGCTTCCCTTGTGGAAAGCTCTCGCATAGGCATTTCCTTTGTCTCCTAATGTTCTTTTCCCATTTGTTTATACAACTAACATTCATCTTCTGACATTCAGCCCAAATCTCCCCCAACTTACTTACAGAAAGGGGATGGCTCCATGTCAGTGGTCTGCACTTTCTGTACTTGTACATACTACACAGTATAGCGACTGCTGCTCACTATAAACCTGTGGACTAGTAGACACAAGACTGGTTTTTAGCCTCACTGGGGGACACAGGCATTTATTCTTATCCCAGGCACACATCAGACACTCAGTGTGGCATCATTTTGTGAATGCAAGGATGGGTAAATCAAAGTGGTAGCCCAGACCTTTTGCTCATGTCCTTGCTCTTCTCTCTTACAGCTCTTTCTGCTTCTGTGTAAGCTCATCTGAGGAGAGACAGCACATTCTCTCCCACCTGGAAATTCTTCCCAAGATGCTCTGGCTGGGTAGTCTAGAGCTTTGGTGTTAAGCCTTATCCTGGGGTGTTAAAATGCTTTTTTCTTGTTGGTTCTTGTCATAGACACTCTTCACCTCTTGCACTGTATTTGTGTCTCCAGCTCAATCTCTTAGTCACACATAGGTTTTCTGAGTCACAGGATTGTGCCTAATTTACTCTTCTTTCCCTGAGAGCCAAGGGCAATGCCTTGACATGGAAGGTGTTTGATTGCAGTCTATTGAAACAAATCAGGATCGACGGAACTCAAGCCCTAAGAGATTTTCAAGATCATAAAAGGGTCGTGGATTTGAAAAGTGGCTGAAATTTTGTGGGTAGAGCACAGGCTGAGCAATTCTCCTTATCAGTCAAGCAGCCTATTCTAGAAGATAGAGCAGAATAACGATAACACCACCACCACAACAATAACATCAACAACAATAATAGTAGAGCAGGGGAGAGTAAAAATGAGTGTGAGAGCAAGTGTGAGTGAAGGAAGCCCCCAAGTGCAAAGAAACATCATGGTGTGCTTCTTGCACCCTGGCAACCCTGCCTGCAGAGGCAGGGAAAGCAGCTGTCCATGGTGCTTGTGTAAGCTTTTGGTTGGACTTCGGACTGAGTGCCATAAAACTGAAAAGCAGATTATGATGTCAAAAGAGAAGAAGTGATAAAATCTTCTCTTTTGAGGAGCTCCATGAGACCTGGGAAGAAATGTATTCCCTCTGCCTTGTTCTCCCAAGGCAGAATATCATGGTTGAGAACCCTCTGGTTCCCAGAGGCCTTAGCATTATAATCTCTGGTTAAATTAAGCAGCACGGAAGAGGAAAAAAGAGCCCACCTTTCTGAGAACAACAGGCTTAAATGGAGCACCAAGAGCTTGTGGAACAGCTAATAATACCCTCTGTGATTCCATCAGCTCCAATCTCAGCTGGGGTCTCAGACTAGAAGAAGGGAGGCTATGATGTATCAAATATATGAAGGATGAATATTTCCTGTGGCTTTGTCATTTGGCGCCAGAGGTTTCAAAATGTCATGCTTTCATTATGTAATTTTTCAGTCCCTAGAGCCATGTCTGTAACCTACAGATCCTTTCTTGACAATTCGAGGTCAAAAGACTACTTTGCTGATCCTGGGGTCCTATTGCCATTAGGAAGACAGGTCGAGGACAGAGTTCCTCACAGTTTGCCTGACAGCATACAAAAGATCCCAAATCTTTTAAAACAAAGTTTACCCTCATTCTGAGAGGCATATTTAATCAAATCCCATAGGCTCATTGAGTTAGAAAACAAACAAACAAAACAAATATGTTTGTAAACATTATCCTTTAACTTCTCTAGAATTCACTGAAAGTCTGTTTGCTATAGGCAGAATCAGAGATCACAGGAAACCATGTATAATCTTTACTTTCAAGGATTAATAGCTGATCTCACATGTGGATATGAGGCAGTGCTTCTTCTTGCACAGGGTGGTCCTGCGGGTCTACGTGGGGGAGATTTAAGTTTTGTATCCCAAAGTCAGATACCGTCAAGGTATACTAAGACACATGCAGTAGAAAAGACAGTGGGGTAGGCTTTGCGCATGGGAAGAGAGTAAGTTAGAGGGTGGAGGGGGGTTGGCCCTTTTTTGTTTTCTTCTTTTTCAGAAACTCATTTTGTTATCAATAGCTTCAATTTCTCAGACCAGCAGTTTTCAACCTGTGGATCATGACCCCCTTGAGGTCACATATCAGATATTTGCATAATTACAGTTATGAAGTAGCTATATGAAACAATTTTATCATTGGGGTCACCACAACATGAGGAACTATATTAAAGGGTCTCAGTATTAGGGTGGTTGAGAACTACTGGATTAGACAGACTCTGAAAGCCCAATTTAGGAAGAAAGGAAGGAAAGTTGTGTACTAATTGGCTATTCTCTATGATGCATTTTGTCTAGGTTGATACTACAGCTTGTTTTGTTTTTCTGAAATGCTTTTCTACCTTTACTAGGCAATTATGATAAGTTAATTCACATATAACTCACATATAATTTTATTTTGTAGTTGATGCTTTCATTCTTTGACAATTTCAGACATGAATATGATGTATTTTTGTCCCCCCCTTCAGCCTACTTCCCCCCCTGCAATCCTTCCTCCCAGTGATTATTCTTACGGGTGGGTCAGGATTTGCCAGTAGTCCTGTCACTGAAGAAAATGAGGCCCTCTCCCAAGTTAGTTAGCATCCCCTGGAGGAACAGAATCATTAGAACGAACATACTGTAGTTAGCATCCCCTGGAGGAATAGAACCAATAGAATGAACATACATTACAAGGAGATTCATTAGATTGGTTTACACAGTATTGTCTGGGTAGTCCAATAGCTGTCTTCATGATTCAGAGGCTACAAATCTGATAGCTACTCAGTCCATAAGACTGTGCACCTGCCTAGTTCCAACTTGGATCTGCAGGCACTAAGAATTCTTGGAAAGTCATTGCTCTATAGACCATGTTGGAAGCCACAATAAGTTCCGATATCAGCAAAAGAATACAGAAGCATTAGCAGCCGCAGCAATGGCAGCTGAAGAATAGATGAACTCGCTAGAAGGACATGAAGACAAACCAGCAAGAAGCCAAAGTCTTTCTCACTCAACCTTCTTAGAGCTGGGTTGCTACCCAAGGTGCTACCTTTATTTAGGGTATGTCTGAAAATGAATTTTTCTTAATATAAATGTAAACAGTGGATTAATCTGATGGCTGTATTTATTTACCTTATGTTTATACCCAATAACTTTACAACAAAACCAAGATGTATTTAAGACTGCACTTCAGTAGTTGAGCAGTTAAATGATGTATGGAAAACTTCTATGTTAATTTGTCTACCTCCCAGCCCCTCCCCATGATACTTACATATTATTATTAATCTGGCTCTTCAGACTTCTTCTTCATTGCTCCAATTCCTCTGCCCTCCCCTCACATCTGACTCTCCCTCTCTCTTTCCTCTCACTATTGGATATCCCAACGTGTTCTTTATTCTGCCCAGCCATTGGGTGATCAGCATTTATTGACAAGGCAGAGAATAAATGATAAGAACTGTTTACACAAACTTGAGGCAGGAGATTCTTGGTATAAGCACTACAATGCCGAGTCTGGATTGAAACAAGATATGAGGGCAGAGAAATCAGCACTTGAATAACACAGGGTAAACCTTACACAGTGTACAAAACATACATATCTTCCCACTTTAATAAAGTAATGTAATCAAAATCCCTTGCAGACTATCTTTCACAGGCTAACCTTAAGATTATCACTAGGTAATTACTAGATTTGTCTAGATGATCCCTTAAATTTGTGCTCTGAAGGTTTGTCTCTTAATTGAGTGCAGATCCAGTCAAGTTGACAAGCAATGTTAACCACCACAAGTTGTACCGGTACTTAGAGAAGCAATGCCTTACAGAATCCTCCTCTTCCAGCTTATACATTCTTTCCACCGTCTCTTTCATGATGCTCCATGAGCCTTGGAGGGAATGACATAAATGTTCCATCTAGAGCTTTCACTAAAACCTTACTTCTCTGTACTTTGACCAGTTATGGGTCTGTGCATTAACTGTTGCCCACTGCAAACAGGAGCTTCTCTGACTGAGGCTGAAATCAGCACTAATCTTTGTAAATGTAAACATTTAGAAGGCAATCTGACATTGTGGTGATTTAAACACAGAATGTCCCTGATAGAATCTGGTATTTGAACCCTTGTTCACCAGTCAGTGGTGGTGTTTGTAGAGGCTTAGGAGGTATAGCCTGGCCGGAAGAAGCATGCCCCTGAGGACAGGGTAGGGAACTTAAAGCTGTGCTCTACCTCTAGTTTGCTTTCTGCATTTGCCTATAGTTTAAGCGATGAGCTGTAAAGTTTCTGGCTCCTGCTGCCATGCCTGTGGTTTGCTCCCATGTCATCCTGTATGATGGCTTCTTATCCATTGGTACCATAAGCCAGAAAACCCCTTATTCCATAAATTGTTTTGGTCATAGTGTTTGTCACAGCAATAACAAAGCAATGAAGAGAGATACCATGTGAATTTAGCAAAGTAGCAGCAGCGGTCTTTTCCCACTGGGTCCTATGATCTCCTCCACCATGGAATTTTGACGAGCTTTACAGTAACAGGCATGAATTCTCTCCTGTGGATTGAGCCTCCAATCTGATCAGAAAGAAATTGGATACTTCCATAACAGCCATACCATTCTTGCACCAATAGGGGCATCTTACTAGGTATGCTGACATCATACTCTGCAGGGTTCATAGCAGGTAATACCAATAATGACTTCTCCTCCCCAGTAGCCTACATAGCCCCTTCTAGTTCTATATAAGCTAGTTAGCAGGGAGGAAACTCTAGCTCAGTTCAAGCTTGATTCCTTTACATGTTTCAATTGAAGCATTTGCATGATTTACATATTTTTTATGTGTAGCTCATTATCCTTGCTGCATTTTTTCTTTTATGTCACTCATTGTTTCCTAATTTTTCAAGGCTAATTGTATTCTGATTACAATTTTTATTGCAGTTAGGGAGAAAGATAATAAATAAGTATAAAAGAAACTGATACAATTTCAGGTAGAGAGAAGTGCTAAAATAATAAAATGTGAAGACATTTAGACTATATATGTTTTAGGGATTGTGAGTCACACAACCTGGAAAGAACTAGGGAAGCCAAACAGAGAGGAGAATATGAGACTATCCCAGAGTTGGAATGACTTTTACAGGATTGGGATAAGCAAGAAGCCAGCCAGCCAGGTGAGCAAGGGATTAGCAAGGAAGGGCCAGGTCACGGAACACCTCCACAACAGACATGTTGTCTTGGTTTCTATAGGACCAGTCTGGAACAGGTATTACTGTAGCTGCTTCCCAAGGTCTCTAGCCCATTCAGCATCAGGAATCTTCTCCCTCTGTGCCAATACTCCTCTGTCCTACCACATGGCATTGGGAAGCTTCCAACCAAGCAAATGAAGTGGCAAGGGTGGTCTTTTCTCTCTGCTCAGAGTTCTGAAATCCATGTATTTATTTAATATAAATATTTTTATATTTAATTTACTTATCATTTATTATAATTTATTATTTAATTATATCAACTTATCAAGCCTTAGATGAAGTATCCTGGGTGTTAAAAGGGGAGATGCCATTTAAAAACAGCCATAGTTATTTTAGACCATGCCCCAGTACAGTTTTATGTTGCTTAATATTTAGCTACTTCTGCTTCTTGGAGACAGCTGGAATGTTCCTGTTTTGTGAAAATTTAAGACAAAAGCAATTTCTTTTTTTATTAGATATTTTCTTCACTTGCATTTCAAATGTTATCCCCAAAGTACCCTATATCCTCCCCCTGCTCTGCTCCCCAACCCACCTACTCCCTCTTCCTGGCCATGGTGTTCCGCTGTACTAGGGCATATGATCTTCGCAAGACCAAGGGCTTCTCCTCCCATTGATAGCCGACTAGGCCATCCTCTGCTACATATGCAACTAGAGACACAGATCTGAGGGGTACTGGCTAGTTCATGTTGTTGTTTCTCCTATAGAGTTGCAGACCCCTTTAGCTCCAGTGCCTGGCAAATACAGAAGTGGATGCTCACTGTCATCTATTGGATGGAACACAGGGCCCCTAATGAAGGAGCTAGAGATGAGAAAGCAATTTCAATGAAATACTTTCCTTTCCCCTGCCTTTCAATTTTTCACTAAAATTCTCCTTGTTTACAAAATAAAAGCCAACCTGAGTGTGAATTGTAGTTAGAGGCAAGTCTATGAGGTTGCTAGATTCTGCTCCTTGCAGATCCATGAATATTTCCCTGGTTCTCTGCTGAAGTGTATGGAGTTGCTTCCAGGTTGAGTTCTGGGTCACATGTTCATTCTTTTTACACAGACTTATGTGTATCAAGTTAGTTGCTGGCTAATTCTCTAATAGATGCATCCTGGGTAGGTCCCTTGATCTCAGGAAGCTGGAAGTCTGTTGTTTTCTGCACTCAGATCCTTACCTCTGCCTTATGTAATGCATGGATGTGTAATCTCTTGGAAAGCACAGCCCCTTTCCCTGCTGGAAACCCTGTATTAACAAAAAAATCAACAAAACCATTGAGTCTGTGTAGGGATTTGGATTAAAAGCAAGTGGGGATAGGGGAGACTCGATTCTTTTAAACTCAACACTGAGACTACACAAGTGAATGGCCCAATCACAGTGCAAACATAGGTTGTCTTTAGGGATTGGAAGTGAGAGAAATAGGGATAAATACACAGTGGCTCACGATATTCTTCCCTTTTCTGGGGTTCTCACATGAAAGACAGCAGAAGGACTGCCTACGGTTTTAAGTGACATCAGTTTTAAGTCACTCTTATTGCTTTTACTACATCTAGAACCTTCTAGTTCCCGTCCTCAACTTGAGATGCCAAACTCTTGGACATACTCATATATGTTCTCTGGTGTCATATCTTGAGGCTACATCACTTATTAGTGACCTATTATGACATCTTATCTTAATTTTGACTCTGAAAGGACACCCACCCTGAACAATTACTTAACAAATGATTGTTAAATGTTAAGAACTCACAAATTGTATTTTTTAATAATAATATGTCACTTAAGGTTAGCTCACAAGATTATTGTCTTGAGTATCTAATTTAAATCTTCAACTAGTCTATACTGTGAACATCTAAGGCTATAATATACAATACACCTATATAAGGCTTAATATGGTAATTTCATTATCAACAATCATATATATTAGTTTTATTTTCTGACTACCAAAGCCATAATACTATCTACTAGCTCATTAACAGATGATTTCATCTGAAGTCATCCAGGTCTCATAATTATGTGATACCTTGACATCTTTTCAAGTGGTGAGCCACTTTCTATTTAATTTTCATGTAACTTTCTCTTTGCTTAGCACTAGTAGACAGCAATTAAGAACTTAGTAATGAAGTATAAAACGCTATATAAATTTCCATCTTTTAGCTATCTGGTTTTAGCAGTGTAAGTAAGCTCTTAGCTCTATTAGAGTTGGGTATAGCTCTCATAAAGACATATTGCCATGAAATATAAATCCACTTGCCTTTGGAAAATATTGCCTTCTCTTTTCCTGGTCTCAACCTTCTCTAAACTCATTCTTTACAGCTCCAGCAGTTTCCCTTCCTAAAGCCCAGCTGTGACCACTTAACCCTTTTAAAAAATGTTTGCATGTCCCCAGTATCTGTATGGACCAAGCATCAGTTCTCATGTCCCCCATTGAAAACATCTTTAATAATCTCCTATTATCCTCATGGCCTTACATCATAGTCTTTTTTATATTCCCAGAAAGCCAGTAGGAAGGATCATTGCTTTCTTCCATGTACTCTGGGCATCTTTGATTCTTTCATCTGGTTCATGGTGATTCCTCTGGGCAGAAGTGCCCTGGGGCCTGGATTTTATCCATCTAATACTTATCATCTTTCAGCAGGTTACCTTTCAAATGAAGTCTTTCCTAATTCCTCTAATTGGATGTCTCTCTAAGCCATGATAACTTTATATTTCCAACATGCGCTAGATTTCTCTGAAATGGATTTTGTCATGTAAGTGTGTGATGTCTTCCTACTCTACTAAAAGTCCCCATGGGCAGAGATTAATGGCAGGGATCATATATGTTGGTGCTGATGTGTGTTGTTCCATGATTACACTTAACAGGATGAATAGATATTCAAAATAACTGAATATTTCCCATCCTTTTATTTTACTTTGGCTTTATTTCAAGAATGTTTAATGTTCAGCATATGAGCCTTTGAGGAATTACCTCGTGAGACTGTCTCATGAATATGTAGTTTCCGTTTAGCCCTAAAGTGAAGTAAAAGTAAAAATAACTTAATGTGTATAAAGGCACTTCAAAAATAAAAAAGTAATATGAATATAAGCTATTTTTATTTTATATCTGTAACTCAGTGCCAGAAACATAATTGGCACTTCATATTTTTTCTAGATTAGATGAAATGGAAAATTATTTGTATGTCTGAGTTGTAATGTAATAGAAAGCTTATTACCTCTCTTGGGAACTTCATCAAGTTGTATTTAAGCAAGTTTCTGAGAATATCAGAAGTAGGACATTTCTTTCACTTGAGAAGTTTAGTGTCCAATGGGGAAGAAAATTATGTAAACGATATTCTTATTCTACCATGATTGGCAGGATCCAAAGTTATATGAACATAAAAGGCAATTAACCTATTTAAATGTCCAAGGAAGACTTATTGGACACCATTTTTAGGGAAAGTCTTGAAGTTTGCCTTTCTCTGGAGGAGACATAAAAGAGGTTGATTACATATTTGGTTAATGAGCTATGAGGAGAGAATGACATCAACTCCATGGAGATGGTAACTATGCATGTGTGAGAAGTCGTAAGGTATTTGGTTCCATTGGAATGCATAGTGGAATGTGAGGATGAGGGACCCTGTAAGAAGGCAGGTTGGAGAATATTGAAGAGATGGGGCATCACTCTGTAGGCAAAGGCAATGTTATTGTCCATATTTGCTGTCTGTGGCAGCAATAACGTTGGGAAGATTGGAGTGGGTAATGCTGAGAGTACACGGACTGATTAGCAGACAAAGTTAGCAACTGAAACTATGCCAATTATATCTGAGATGAGGAATAGGGGAATTTTTTTTTCTAAAAAATTATTAGAATGTAAGATTGATAGGACCCTGGGGATGGGCAAGTAAGAGAGCGAAAGGCATCAAATAGCCAAGATTCACACATGAGGGGACCACTCTTGATGAGGCCAGATAACTCATAAGGAAAACTAGTTTGGCATTGGGAATGTGGGAGATTCAAGTTGAGTGATGAGTGCATTGAGATTAAGGAAGTTGTGCTGAGTGGCAGCGGGGGCATCCAGGGAGTGGTCAGTTACATATTTCTCTTCACTGGTAATTGATGTGACGACTTAAATTCTGAGAGTAGATGAGATGGCCCAGAGATACTCACCCATAGAGAAAGAGAGAGAAATTCACAGGCCAAAGACAGAATGCTGTTATTATTGGTATAACAAGAGGAGAAAGATCTCACAAGATGGTAGAAGGATGGTCTGGAAGTTCAGGGAGACTAGTGGTTAGCATATTCAAGGAGGAGGGTGGAATCTGAGGCCTAACAAGCCTTCAAATACGATAGAGTATACTGTTATACATTACTTAAAGGGTACTGAAACAAGAACTTAAACATGTGTGTTGGGTTTGATTTTATGGCTATGGGACTTATGTTAAAGGCATTTCAAAAAGGGGTTGAGACCAAACCACATTGTCAGTGATTAAGATGTGAATTAGAGGAGGGAAGCAGAGACAGTGAGTAGATTGCCCTGTCAGGAAGATCCTTACTAGAATTAAAGCAGATAATTGAAGAAGGAAGGCAGGAGTGACTACACTTATAGGAGAGATTTTCTCCCCATAGAATGGAGGTTAAATTCTTTGGTGCATATAAAAGTGAATTTGTATAGTACATGGAGCATATATCATCTCACAAGTTTGGGTCTATAAAGATGTAAATCAAGTTTTCTGTGGCAAAATCACATTCTTTATATCAAGTCATCAAGTCTTCATGTTTCCAGTGAATAATAACTTCCCTTGCTTAATTCAGAGTCTATTGAAACAATCCAGAGTTTTGTCAGTCATTTTGGAGTTTTCCCTCTCCTCTTCACACTGATTCTAAATTCTATGGCATGGGTTTGCAGAATCGCTGATCATTATTCACACTGCCTAGGCTGGGATTGTGGAAATGCCACCTTTCTGCTCTTTAGCTGTCTCCTGGAATATCTAACTTTCACATAGTATAAAAATTGTTTTAAGTTATTCACCCTTCATGTGACACAGAACCCTCTCTGAGTGGGTGCTACAGTTTGTACCTGAAGTGCCCTCCAAAGGCTGATGTCTTGATTCTCACCCTGGGAATGTCTGGGAGGTGAAGGAACATTTAGGAGGTAGGGCCTACTGGGATAAAATTAGATAATTCAAGTTGTACCTTTAAACATGATGTTGGAATCCTGTCTCTGGTACCTGTCATTCTTTTTGCTTCCTCAATTTCAGGAAAGGAACAGGTCCCCTCATCTTCATGCTTCTACCCTGAGCAAATGACCAACTCTGCAGCTCCAAAGCTGCTGGGTCGAGTGACTATGAGAAGTCTCTGAACCATGAACTAAAATAAATCCTTCCTTCTTTTAAGTTGTTTGTCTCAGGTATTTGTCACAGTGATGGAAGGCTAACACAGGTAGGGTGTATTTGGAAGTCATCCTGTGCCATCCTGCAGCTGTGTGTTGGGACCACCCCAGCTGAACACCCTCCACCCCATTTACCTCTATCGCTCTGCTGCTGTACTGGCTATAGTCTGCTATGTAGTAGAATATATGCCCCACTATTCATTTTTCCAGCAATCAACCATTTATTTGATTAGATAACATGAGGACTCTCTAGGAGTTGTTGCAATAAAAGATGAAAAGGGCTTTTAATCACAAAGAGCTTTCAATGTCTAAAAGTTTGTTTAGTATTAGGCCACTATTCGAGAGCTTTGTCTTAAAGTTTCTATTGTTGTGATAAAGACCATGACTAAAAGCTACTTGGGGAGGAAGAGTTTATTTTACAGTTCCACATCACAATTCTTTACTGAGAGTAGTCATGGCAGGAACTCAAGGAAGGAATATGGAGGCAGGAACTGAAGCAGAGGCCATGGAGAACATTGCATTCTGGCTGGCTTGCTCCTCAGGGTTTGCTCAGCCTGCTTTAGCACCTTGTACCACCAGTCCAGGGGTGGAACTGTCCACCAAGAGTTGGGCCTTCCAACATAAGTTAGGCTTGCCTACAGGCCAACCTAGTGGGGCCATTTTTCTCAATTGAAGTTTCCTCTTTCAAAATGACGATAGCTTGTGTTAAGTTGCCATATAACTAGCTACTACAAAGTCTGAGAGTGGTGTGAACAAAGTGTTATTTCATGTTTTGCCTGGGGCTTTTGGAGGGCTACCTTATGGTAAAGGTGGCAATTGAGGTGGTCCCTGAATCTGGGCCTAAGAAGAGACAGAGAATTATCATTTAGGCAATGATTCCTGTTTATATGGCACTGTGCTTAGAGACAGTGCAATATATCTAGGAATAGTAAGATATTAAGCATGGCTAATCAGTGGCATGAGGAAATCAGGAGATGCATACAGGTGGGTGGGGCTGAATTCTGAAAAGGTAATGACATCAGCTTATAGGAAGTAGAGCTTATGTGACACAGTCCAGGAGACAAAGATTTATGCACTCATTAATTTCTGGTGCTGGTTAGTATTTAGAGGTTTGTTGGGGTCCGGACCGTCTGTGGTCCCCCCATAATCAGACTGGGTTCCTCGGAAGATGGACTGGGGCTGGAACGAGACTAGGGTGGGAGAAGAAATGGATGCCAAGACGAATCACTCCATTCAAAGTGTCTAATTTTAATTAGGATTCTTCCTTGGTTTTAAGAGGGGACCCCCCGCACCCCCCATCAGTTCTGCACAGGTGCCTGGAATTATGGCTCGAAGCCTGAAGCACTGTGGGATGTCCCAGCTGTAAGCAGGTGAGTTGGGCAGAGCCAAGGTCCAGGGAGCTGTGAAATGTCTTGGTAGGAAGTCCTTCCCGGGAGGGGCACAGCAGACAGGGCAGCTGGATTCGGAGTAGCTCAGGTGTGGTTTAGTAAGACAATGGAAACCAATATTGGCTAGAGAACCACTCTGTATCTGGCTTCTTCTGGCATGCCCTCAAGGGGCACCAGGTCTGAACTCTGGAGGTTACAGAGGTTGGACTGGAGAGTGTTAGGCTGGCCAGGAACATGCTGGAATATCTTCAATACACTTAACTCTGAAATAAGGAGATGTGTAATAAAGCAAGGACCATGAAAATGGAGATGAGCAGGAGTGACCTACAGTGTGTAGGAAGTAGTTCCATATAAAGGAGGTGGGGCCTTCAAGGGGAGGGAAGCAAGGAGCTCTCTTGCCAGTAGGTGAACAGAGTGAGAATGTAGTTTTTAAAGTGTGTTTTAGGACCAAGATGCTCTAGAGAGATTAGATTAAACTGGAGGGCTGTGAGAAGCAGTGAAGGGGAGTGATAAATGGGAGGAGCCAAGAGATCCAGATAAAATAAAACCATGGGAATAAAGGACAGGATGGAGGAAGATGGAGCTCCGAGTGTAACCACCCTTGAAGCAGTTAACACAGAGAAGCAGGAACTCTTGAGTGTAACCAACCCTGAAGGAGTTAACATGTGGAAGCAGCAGACACACGGATGCCAAGGGAAAGTAAGTAGGTTCAGACAGGATGTGAAAGCAGACACTCATCAAGGTGGGCATGAGAGGAAAGGAAGGAACCAGCAGTGTTTACTACCACCATGAAGCTACTGGAGGGAGGGGTTCAAGGTTTGGATTAGCAATTAGGAGGCATCAAGTGCCTCAGGTGATGCTTTCCCTCTCACAGGGGTCCAGCGAAGGGTTGGGAGCCACACACACGGCTGTGCCTTGTAAGATGGTTACCAGGAAAAGTAGATCAACCAACCAAAGAAAATCAAACCAAAACGAGGCAGAAAAGAGGTTCATTTCCATGTGACTTGAAAGAGCTATGATTGCTGTGACTTTTCTCAGAATGGAGGTGGTGTCTAAGGAAAAGGAAAGGCATGAGATACCAAGGACAGAGAGAACTGAAAATGGAGAAAAGTTCTCAACAGGATGGTAAAGGATGGACCAGTCCATCTGGCATCAGGAAGCAGGATCAGATTTAGGTATGTTTAGAAGATTAAATAAAAAGAAACAAAAAAGATGGGTTAAGAGAGTGTATATTGGTAACTTCTTTTTATAGAGGGTGATCGAGGTGGAAAGAAGATGGAGAGATCCATTGACCAATAGTACAGACTCAGCCCCCATGTAGTCAGAACATGTGTTCAAGGAACCTCTATGGACAAAATGAGGCATTTCCTAGCCTTCTAGGAATCAAACAGAGCCTGCAAGGTGGGTCATCTTTATTTATGCTTCTAGAAGATAAGGAAAAATAACAGTAGTGATAATAGCTATGTGCTATATGATTATGTGATGTGCTGTTTTACTGTATTAAATTTAGAATAACACTTTATTTAATATAGGTATGTGCTCCATATCATGTCCATTTTCCATAGAAGACCACTCAAGCTAAATAGTTTATACAAGTTCACAGAGCTGAAAGAAAAAAAGTTACAGCCTAAAGACTAGCCAGCTGTCTCTGGGTCTCCATTTGGAGTACTTATTGACCATATCTAGAGGGCAAGTCTCATGTCTCTTTGGACTTCAGCAACCTTGTGAATGGTAATTGGTGTGTTTGGGGTCAGGGTTGGGCAGAAGGTGATTTAGGTCATTCTGAGGTGCTCCCTGTCTCTGGCACACAATCCTAACACACAGCATTGATGCCTAAATAGCTTTTGCTCAGCATTATGAGAAAAAAGTGCAGCATCAGCCTGTGTATAGGCTCTGATGACAGGATTGTAGAGGATCATTTTATTTACTATTCTTTTCAACTCAGTCTTTCTAGGTCCAGCAGCTAATATTTCATTCTTGACCACATTTTTCTTTTCCCATGGTTGGTGGGAAATGGGACTATTATATTTTTATATTTTCTATAAAGTCCTTGTTCCTATGCCCTTGCTTCTGGCACTTCTGTGATCATGAGAGCCAGAAGGCATGCTTTCTTGAACTATTGCAGACTATCATTTCCTCTCAGTCAGTGTTGCTGAATGGCTGATGGAAGCTGCTGTTTAGTTTGATTGGAGAACAGGGTCCTAAGTGCTTGCAGATCCTCTTCCTTGATGGACACCTTCAACTCTAGTGCATTTACTGCTTGGACAGGTGTTTTCAAATCACTGCCTCTGACCTCAGCACCTCTCATTGCTGTGAAGTTGGAAATGATTGTTAGAAATGGTGTCCAGTTGGTTTAGGAAATTTGAATCACTTGTGGTTCTTTTCTCTTGGAACAGAAATATACTTTTTTATTGGGCAAAATGCAGGACTTTTCTTCTCTGCATGGATGGGTGGTGATCTTATTGAAAGTTTGCCTCTTTGAAGACAGTTGTGTGCTAATGGTTATTAAAAGATGACACACCATTAGTCAAAAAATCTGGGAAGAAATTTAGGAATGTATTTCTGAGTATGTTACCATCATTTTTTCTAGGAGATTTACATGTATTTATTAAATTAGGTATATAGATATTTTATGTTTGATATATGAATTGAACTTTTCTATTAGCAATGTTTATAATTCTGTTCAACTACCACATCAAAGAGAAGTTTTCATAGGCTATGCCAGAGCTGGACCTCAGCCAGGCACAGATGCAGCAGAGAACAGAGGTACTCAGGCACTGCGGCTCCATCCAGGCAAGCAAGGGTTGTTCAGTTTTCTGTCATCAAGAGAACCCATAACTGTTCCACCTTTTGCTTCAAGTGTAACTCTATCAATCTGTCTTCCATTTATCTTGTAAGTTACTATTTAACAATCTTTAATGGTGCCTTGTGGATCGGCAAAGGAGACTGCTCTACTTAGCTTCTCTGTTGTTGTGCTCACACACTGACCAAAAGCAACTTGGGATGGAAGGAGCCATTTTATCTTACACTTTCATATCCTATTATAATCCACCACTGAGGGAAGTAAGGACAGGAACTAAAGCTGGAATCAGGAGTCAGAGAACACAGAACATGCTGCTTACTGGCTTCCTTTCCCTGGCTTGCTCAGCTGTCTTTCTCCTAACAGGCCAGGTTATCTGTCTATACATGGTTCCACTCACAGAAGGCTGGGCCCTCAATTAACAATGGAGGAGATGATGCATAGACTGGCCCATAGGCCAATCTGATAGCAGCCAATTCTCTACTGATATTCACTTTTCCCAAGTGAAACGAGTTTGTGTTATATCAGTAAAGAGTAAGGAGCATGAGGACTTTCTAGGAAAGAACACAACTGCTTGCTCAGTTAGTACATGTCCTGGTATCTGTTTTATATCAGTACTGTGGCCATGGGTATTTTGACCTATTCTCTCTTTGGGGAGCCACAGTTTCATAGCTTATAGTTCATTTGTATTTATATGTTTATTTTTGCCTTGCAGTTTGGGAAACTTCCGTCTCTGTCTGTATTGTTTTGGGGCTTTTGGCAAGACAGAAAATCATGGTAGGAGTATGTGATGAAAGAAATTGTTCATTCACAGCAAGAATAAAGACAGGAGGGGACTGGTAAAGATACCAACAGCATGAATACCTAGTAATTTTACTATGTAATCATGATCTTGTGAAACTATAGGACATGAGAGATGACTGCTTTTCCAATGCCAAAGCCTTTCCCTCTTCTTTTCCTTCCAGAAGTCTCCTTAGACTAGTACTCTTTGTCTCTCTCCCCACTATAGGGGATGGAGCGGTGTGCCCTATTTGCTTTGTGGGTTTGAAAGAAGAGACTGAACTCAGTATAGTCAGTGCAGCAGGTTAAGCTCAATGGTAGAGACCCCTGTTACCATAGCAACTTATGTTTCTCCCTGCCTGCCTGGGCCTTTTTATTAGCAAAAATGACTTGGTTCTTATATTGAAGAATTTCTCTTCAATAATGATACTAAATTAGTGAGGATAAAGGTGGTCTGTGTGTTTCTATAGAGATGACTTGATGTCTGCTGCTCTCCATATTATTTTAAACTCAAGTGAAGTAGAAGAGGAGTCATTTCTTGACTTTCTAAATTCCCAGTGGAGGTCATTCCAAGAAACGAAAACTGTTTTTAGAGACCAGAGTAGAAAATATAAAGATAAATAAAAGTTACTTGTAACCTGAAGCAGACATTTTAATAACAGACTCAGCCGAGTTACCTTATGAATTCATTTGTTATTTAGATAATTTTATACTGAGTTTAATCAGCATCCCCACCCCCCTTTAGAACATTACTTAAGGAAGAAGTCCCAAATTCAGTGACTTGTGCTAATAAATATTTATAGGGCTAATGGTTGTCCTTTTAGGCTTTCGAGGCCTGGCATACCTTCTTAGTCTAGGCTGAGTTAATCTTATGGTAGATAAGAGAAGGCAAAGGTGGCACACTGAGACTCTTGCTAGTACTTATAACCTGTTCAGAGTTGTGGGCCACGATCTCCAGCTACAAATGACTAGTTAATTCAACTCACATCCAAGCTCAAAGTCACTGAGTCAGCAAAGAATGTTCTACCCACAGTGAAGTCATGCCTTGGATGGCTACAGTAGGAGACATTGTGGGACAACCTCCTACAGCGTTAGCTTCCGTTTGGCTTCTTCTACATAGACGCTTCAGCTGCGTTTTATGCTATTTGCATAACTTCACTTATTGATTCCGTCAGTCTTTGGCTAAAGCTCTGAACATTTGCATAGTTCTTTAATTTACTCTCTTGTCAAAATGCACCATTGAAACTCTGTCACTGAGGCTGGAGATATGGCTCAGGAGTATAGTGACACCCTTGTAACACGTGTGAATCCCTAAGTTCAAACCCCATGCAATACAATGAAAATTTAGTTAGAATCCCTATCACTTAAAATACTCATAGACATGATTTTAATATTTTATTCATAAGGCCCTAGAGAAACTGATGAGTTTGGGCATTTTCTCCACCACTAGAAATATCTTATTCATTAATCTGAAAAAAAAAACAAAAAACAAAAAACAACCAGTTCTCTGAATGACTTTCTAGTGTGGGTTGAATAGATTCTGTGACGTCTGCCTTGACGTCTGCCTCCCCGTGACAGTACTCTTGGGTACTAGTCAACATTCCTCCTCTCTGGCAAATTACCTGAAGTGAACTACTTACAAAGAAGGAGAAGTTTATCTTGCCTTACAGTCTGGGAGTTTTCCATCTATGGTTCACTAGCTATGTCACTCTTGGGCTAGTAGTAAAACAGAGTATTATGGTAGGAGTATGTGAACTGTTCACCCAGGGCAAGAAAAGAGACAAGAAGAGGATGATGACTCAAAAAACAAAAAACAAACAAGCAAACAAAAACAAACAAACAAACAAACAAAAAACTTCAAGGACATGTCCCCGGGGACCTAACTTTTACACACAAAACTTCATTTCTTGAAGCTTCTGTTATCTCCTAATACACTGGCAACCAAGACTTCAACACATAAGCCTCTGGAGAACACTTATTTAAAGTATACTACCCGAGAGAGATTCCCTTTCTTTGATACAGGCAGGACTGTGACTTTCCTCTAAACTATAGACTATGACAAAAGTGATGGAATGCACATGATCAGACTAGGCAAGCTAACAAACCGGCCATCTGGAGAGAGTCTTCTGCTGACGTTGAAAGGAGCAAAGGTATCGGGAAAATCCTCACAGCAAGGAACTGGCAGTGGCTTCAGCTAAATGACACCAAGAGATGGAGATATATAGTTCAGTATCTGGCAAGGAACTATAATTGGGCTATAAGTTGGGGCTATAGATTCATTCATGGAACAGAGGATCAAAGTAGGCTTTGATCACATTCCTGACTCATGTGAATGGGTATTGGCCTCAGCTGCTAAGTTTGTGATGATGCTATAGAGTTACAGTAGGAACCTTTTCAACCCATGGTTCTATTTCAGATTATCAAAGAGAAAGTGTTTTCATTAATATCTGTTACCTGGCAATTTCATGCCTTTGCTTCATGCTGATTGCTTTTTTTTTTTTTTTAATGTTGGCTTAACTTATTCATTAATGTGAAGAAGGATTTGGGAGTGGTGAGAAGATTTGTATACATTTCTTTATATCATATGTACTTGCATACTTACAGAGAACTAAGCATGTGTATTTGTTGATTAAGTAATTAGAAATCCATCACAGAAATGGTTTCTGTCTTCATTAACTTTACATTTTGTTTGAAGAGCCAGTGAACAATGATTAGTTCTAAAATTACAATTAACTTTTAAAGTATTAGCAACTGTAGGGGAAAGATAAATAGATGGTCTCTAGGAGCTAGAATAAATAGAGGGTCTTTCCCAGAGAAGACTTGTACAGAGTTAGCATCTAAGCTGAGATTCAGTAGATGAGAAATGGCAAATATATCTTTGAATTCCCACTAGTTTAGAACTGGGTGAGTTATTTTGGTGTGAAATTGCATTTGCTCATGTGAACATCTATGTGTGGGAGTAGTGATAATACAGTTGAGAAGTAGGATCGGAATTGGGCTTGGAAATAAATTCAAAGAAAATAAATGTTTGGGGTTCAGGATATTGAAGGAAAGTATAATGAATTGCAGAAAGAATACATGCTTGGAATATAATATTATGATAAATTGAGTAGGAATGGCATGATGGAAGACCATGTTAGCAATTCTCAGGGTATAAAACAAAAATCTTTTAAAATCATGAAGCTAGATATTGAGTTATATCTAGCAAATTTCAGCCAAGTACATAACTAGTTTCATATTTAAAAGAGCAGAGTCAAGCAGTTTCTGAGGCATGTTGAATATCCATCTTTGTCTGATGTCTCTGTATTTTTCTGTGAGTCACTCTGCTGGCTTTTATTAGGCTATAGATATCTCAGAGCACCACAGATCTAAATCTTTTGCTTCTGTCAGGTCTGCAACTCACTGTGTTTAGAAGAGGCCAGTATGCCTTCAGAGGCTGCCAGGAACATAAAGAGTTTCCCCTTATTTTGGCTTGAGCTCTTCTCTTCCAATTAGCTTCTTAAATGTTTGCCTCTTAGGTATTTCTCTTGATGGCAATAATCTCTTTCCCAGAAGTATGTTTGGATACGAGAGTACATCTGTCTTGCGAGTCTGGCGCCTTATTAAATGTAATCATGTGCCATCTGTGTGGAGACTGGTAACGACTGGAAGAAAAGCTGGAGCTTTGTATGGAGGGAGGAGGCAGGAAGGAAGACAAGAGAGCGGGAAGACAAAGGATGAGAGGGAAAGAGAAGAGGATCAGAAAGAGAAGGAAGGGAAAGGGAAAGAAAGGAAAGGAGAGGTTAGAAAGGGAGGGAGACAGAAGGGTTACAGAAAGACAGAAAGAAGGAATGTATGAAACAGGAATATTCAGGAGCAGGAAGAGGTAGAAGTGAAGAAAATGAACAAATTCTTTGAGAGCATTGACAAAATAATAAACCCAAATCAATTTGACTTAATTAAGTACTAGGGTTGTGAGACAATTACATCAGCACGATGGAGAGTTGGATAGGGCATGCGAACGGCGAACAACTACATAGGGAGAACTCCCTTTGCATCAACAGGAAGGTCCCAATGAAAAATAAAATGGTTTGAGAATCCAGTCAGAATCCTTTTCGGCGTTCAAGGTTTCAGAAAAAGAAGCTAATTTCATGTTCAAGTGACAAGGAGCCTAGTGAGTCGGGAGCAGGGCTGTTCAGCACTAGGCTCTAGCTAGGGACCTGGACTGTTGACATTTTATAGAAAAGGAAGACTGCCAGAGAGTCTCTCCTCTAGAGACACCCACCCCTAGCACCCAGGGTCTGAGTCCTGGAGGTGGGTTTTAATCACGTGGTTGACTAAGGTGAGGTTAGAGAAGGGATAGTTTACAAGCCTGGTTTACCTCTGTGTTTTGACCAAAGAGGTAAAGTCATTACTTCTAGAACTCCTGAAAGGTATCTTTTAATCATTCTACTCTTCCATTCTTTTCTTACTCTTTACTGTAGACTGTAATCCTCACTGTCAGCCAGTATGTTATTTTTAAATGTTCATCATCATCATCATCATCATCATCATCATCTAACCTGTAGTCTTTGGAACATTTCCATTTTTTTTTTTAAAAAATTAACTCACTATTTCATTATAGCTTGTAAGGCAGTTACCATCTTATAGCATTTCATTCAACCACAATTTATTAGATGCTCATGAACCAGATGTTCTGTGTAGTTAAAGTGATCAGGATGTGAGTCCTGGTTCTTCAGACATCACAGCAGCAGTTTGGTGTGTATGTGCGTGTGTGTGCGTGTGTGTGTGTGTGTATGTGTGTGTGTGTGTGTGTGTGTGTGTGTGTGTATGAAGCTGGTGTTACCAAGCACATGTGTCACAGCCTTATACGTGCCCAGCAGGGCATGCTCCTCTCCACCAGAATGGAAAGGCAACTGGAGCCTGGAGGAATGCAAAACCAGAGACCAGGTCAGGGAGGCGGAGAAGGCTTTCCAGGGCAAAAGTGTGGAAACTGTGGAGGAACAAAGCATGTTTCAGGTTAGATATGGATGGGAAGGCATGATTGAAGCACACCATGGGGGTTTAGGGGGATAGAGAAGGACAGGTGAAAGGTGGAGAGGAGCCAGTTCCTGGACACTTGGTGTACACAACAGGCACCTGTTAATGGGCTTAAATGCAATATGGGCAAGTCTTCGTTTAAAGATAAAATCCTACTAGCTGTGCTTAGGAAGGATTCTGAAGGCCAGAGAAAGGAGACATGCTGGAAAACCTTGTTGATGTGAGAGTTGAAGTGGGCCTGGACTGGTTGGAGATGGTAGGGACAGATGACAACCAGCTGTATGTATTTAAAAGACAGAAGCAATGGAATTTGGTAGGTAGTTGGAAAGTAGGGGTGAGGGAAGAAGGAGGCTCTCTGGTAAAAAAAAATAAAAATAAAAAAGGAGGAAAATTTACTTGTGGGAAAGATGAAGAGCTCATCTTTGGACATGAGTCTGAGCGTCCTAGAGGTAAGTGTGAACCAAAGTAAGTGAAATCATGTGGGGCATTTTAGTGAGTATGAGGTTATCCTACTAAACGCTAACAGCTGGGGGAATGGTCAGACAAGACAGGCCAGTGAAGAACAGAGGGATTTGCCAGAAAGACTAGAGAATCATTTTTTTTTAAATGTGGTACAACTAGATATTTTGACAAGTGAATAGAATCTTTGTTCAGAAGAAGAAAAGCTCAAACTTGAGCTTTTTGATGTTGGTTCTTAAAATGGTGAACATTAAAATATCATCCTGAGTGAGGTAACTCAGACTCAAAAGGACATGCATTGTTTGTACTCACCAATAAGTGGATATTAGCAAAACAACAACAACAACAACAACAACAACAACCCAGCATACCCAAGATACAGACCACAGAACTCAGAAAGGTCAACAAGCTGAAGTCCCCAAGGGAGGACGCCTCAGTCCCACTTGGGAGAGAGAAGAAAGCAATCACAAGTGGGGAGGGAGGGAAAGTTGACATGGTGGGGGAAGTGGGGAGGAGAGGGGAACCTAATCTAGTACTGGGTGAGGGAAAAGGACTGAAGCACTGAGGGGCAGCAGAAAGAATGGAAACAGGCAACCTCGGGAGGTAGGAGGTTGGGGGGACCTTCCAGAGTGCACCAGAGATCTGGGAGGTGAGAGACTCTCAGGACTCAAAGGGAGAGATCTTAGATGAAATGCCTGACAGTAGGGAGAGGGAACTTATAAAGTCCACCTCCAACAGGAAGACAGGGCATCAAATGAGGGAGGAGGGCATCCCACATTCACAACTCTGACCCTTAATTGTTCCTGTCTGAAAGAATTACAGGGATGGAAATGGAGAGGAGCCTGAGGAAAAGAAGGTCCAATGACAGGCCCAAAGAGGGATCCAGCTCAAGGGGAGGTCCCAAGGCCTGACACTGAGGCTATGGAGTGCTCACAAAAAGGGACCTATCATGACTGCCCTCCGGAAGACCCAACAAGCAGCTGAAAGAGTCAGATGCAGATATTTGCATCCAACTCTTGGACAGAAGCAACTGACCCCTGTTATTGAATTAGGGAAGGCTGAAAGAAGCTGAAGAAGAGGGTGACCCTGTAGGAGGACCAGAGGTCTCAATTAATCTGGACCCCTGAGATTTCTCAAACACTAGATCACCAAACCAGCAGCATACACCAGCTGATATGAGGCCCCCAACACACATACAGTAGAGGATTTCTGGGTCTGTGTTCATTCAGAGATAATGCACCTAACCCCCAAGAGACTGGAGCCCCCAGGGAGTTTAGAGGTCAGTGGGGGGGGGGCATCCACGTGGCGATAAGGGGATGTAGAGGAGGTATGGGATATGGAGCAATAGGAAAGTGCATGGGGGGGGAGATAAAGTATGGATTGTTAAATCAACAAATAAACAAATAAAAAGAAAAAAAGAGCCAAGTATGTGAGAAGATTCCTTATCATATCAGGAGAATAAATGGAAACTGGAAGATAAGAAGCCAGTTTGATCCCAAATGTGTAGAAGCAAACAGAAATCCCTTAATATTGTGAACAGACTTTCTTAAGTATTCCACTTTATATATATGCATGTGTCTTCATGTATACAAAGTCTCACAATGGGAGACTTATATATTTTATATATTTCCTTAAAATTTTTTTGACTAAAAATTTAATTCAAGAAGACATTGCTACTTTGAGTCTTATTGTGGAAGAGACATTTTAGAAAATACTATCTGAGATATTAGAAGTTATAAACATGACCTTGTTATTGTTTTTTTCTTTCACCTAAAATTATGTCTTTTCATATCAATAAACAAAGATGTAAAAATAAATGGCTGGAATTCCATTATACCTATGACCTACAGTAGATAACCAAACCCACACTAATTGGAATTTGGATAATTTCTAATCTTCTCCATTTAAGCATTGCTACAATAAATAACCATATGCCCCTCTCTCTTTTATTATTGCTACTAATGCACCATTTTACAGAATAGGAATTACTACATGAAATGATATGCACAGTAATAATTTGAATAACCATTACCACATCATTACTGTATAGGTTGTTTCAATTTGCATTTTTACCAGTAAGGTACCAGTTTATATTTTGGGATTACCAATTTCTGTCCCCAAAATGTCAAAACCCTGCCAGTCTGATGAATCAGAAAACAAAGCAAAATAGTTTTAATTTCTATTATGAATGTGATTAAAGGAAGTTATTATGCTTTTAAACCATATTGTAACTCACTTTGTAACATGCATTTGAGTTTCCTATTTTGTTTTCTAAATCAATCATAAGAATTCATTGTATGTATTAGTGATAATACTATATACATTTTACTTAAATTGTCTTTTGTCTTAATTTTGTTTATGGTGGTTAGTAAAAAGCTTTTCTTTTCTTTTTTTCTAATTAGACATTTTCTTTATTTACATTTCAAATGTTATCCCCTTTCCTAGTTTCCCTTCTGAAAATCCCTATCCCCTCCCCTTTCCCCTTGCTCCCCAACCTACCAACTCCTATTCCTGGCCCAGGCATTCCTCTATACTGGAGCCTAGAGCCTTCACAGGAACAAGGACCTCTCTCCCATTGATGACTGACTAGGCCATCCTCTGTAGAAAGCTTTTCTTAAAAACCAGTTTTTGCTTTGTTTTTCAGTTAAGTTTATCATTAGTCTCAAAATCTTTCTAAGTTTTATAACTTGGACTGTGAAGTAGTAAGAAATGTCTATTTAATTCTCTGTTGATTTATGATTTTGTTTGTTTTTTGCTTTTGTTTTTCTACTTAGAGTTTTAAGCTACTTGGAATTTTTCCCAATACAAAGTTGAGTCCTTGCATAGGGACTTAGCTTAGAGGTAAACTGTTATATTTCTAAATAAGAAAACAATTAAGAGAGTAAAAAAAATTGAAGATATTCTTCTAATTTAAGATTAGAGTGATTGAGAAAAGGTTGCAGGTCCAGTGTGTGTGAAAGATGACAGCTATGAGTTTATCACAAGCACATTACAAGCAACTTTATGTCTCTTCTTAACTTTATTTACTAACCCACTGAATAGAATTTAGCCAGATGAAAATAAAAATCCTACCCTTCTATTTGCTTAAAGACAGACATAAAGAATTCTGATTATGCCCATCAAACTCAGAACTAGATATCATGTCATGTGTGTTGTGATGGCTATCAAAAAGATATAAGATACCTGGGGTGTAGCTCAGTGATAGAGAACTTGCCTAGCACGAGTTCCTACATATCTACAGCATGCATGTGTGCATACCCTACATATGTACATTGTACACACAGGAAAAAAAAGTAAGTGTTGATTGTGTGGGGGAGAAAAAGGAAATCTTGGATGGTGGGTAGGAATGTGAATGGAAAGCCAGTGTGTAAAATGCATGGAGGATCCTCATGAAGTTTTAAATAGATCTATCACGTGATCCTAAAGTCCCATTATTGGGTTCATAGCCACATGAAAGGACATCTATGAGTCAAAGAGCTAGTCATTGTAGCATGGCCAGGGAAAGAAACAAGGTAGATGTACACCAACTGATAAATGTGTAAAGAAAACATGGTACACATACACAATGGAGTCTTATTCAGCTTCAAAAAAGCAATAGAATGTTGCCAGTAGTGACAGCACTGGCCAATCTGGAGAACATCAGGATAAATGAAATAAGCCAGACACTGAATGTTCTCATGTGTGTGGAATCTATCTTAGAAAAGTTCAAAGAATCGAGGGTAGACTAAGTATTGCCGGGAACCAGGAGAGAGGAAGATGTCAGTCAAAGAGTTCACCATTTCAGTTCTGTGAGATGACTGAGCTCTGCAGACCGTGTGCAGCATGGTTGACTACAGTTAATAACCGGATGGTGCACTCATAATTTTCTAGGAGAGTGAATTTTAAGTGTTTCCCCAGACCAAACAAATGAACAAAAATAGGAGCTATTTAGATAATGGAGATATTAGCTTGATGGTGGTGATCATTTTGCAATGCATAGATACATACATTAAAGCATTATACTGGGGAGTAAAGATATTGATTGCTCTGTGCTAGAGTATGTACACAGAATATGGGGACCAGCAGTGCAAGAAATGAAAATATTACATTGAACACCTTAAATATCTTTAATTCTTGTCAATTTTACTTTAATAAAGCTGGAGAAAAATTATAGAGTTGTTTTATACCTTCCCTCTCTCCTCCAAAACCCAACCTAATGCCAACCTCCAAAACACGCCAAGAATTCTGACTAGGGCTAGGGAAACCAAAATCCTTAGTGTAGAGTGTAAGTGCAGAATAAGAAATAGCATCCCTTGTTGGCCTTTTGGGTATGGTAAAATGCAGACACATAAGGAAAATCACAGTACTTTTTTAGTTTCTAAATTGCTAACCAGATTTCACAGTGAAACTGCAGAAAGATTATTGAATATGGAGCTGGACATTAGCCTCAGTGGAGTGATAAATAAAGTCTTTATATAGCCCTTGGGTTGAGTTTTGCAATCAAATTGGTTCAGGTTAGGTCAGCTGTTACTGCCAATGAGTTTCTGAAAAACTTGTTTTTATAGCTTTTTTGATTTTTAAATTTCTGTAAAGAGATTATAGGCATATAACTTTGCAGATTCTCTGAGCTCTCTTTCTTTGCAATGGTTTCCCTTGAAGCTACCCAGATCAGCAGAGAATTCTCATTCCCTGTGGTGGAGACAGAAGTATATTTTGCTTTTCATAAATAAATTACAAGAGTGAAACCACAGACTAATGTTTTAAATGTGACTTTATGTGTAATTTTAGTTAAAAAAATGTTATGGCTAAAACTTTTCCTATCAAATACACACATATATGAAATATACAGATACCCCAAATTCTTTCCTCATTCCCCAAATTCATTCTTTTTTCATTTTATGTTTTCCTGATCATCTGTTTGTGATGGGAAGTTAATATCGTGCTGGGTGACTGTTTTGTATATGTTTTCACAGTGGCTGGTACCCAGGATTGGGATAACAAAAGAAGAATAGGAGTGTTTTCTTCAAGTATGTGTGTTGACTTCAGTGAGTGTAATCCAGTGTATGGGGAATAGTACACATAGTTACAGGTTGCTTTGGGGGTATCGAACAAGCATAGATAAATCAAAAAGGGGAGGTAAAGAGCTGAACTTCATTCTGAGGATAAAACGGAGTTGAGAGAGGAACTGGAAAAATAAAATGTTAACTGCAAGGTACACGTGTGGGGCACTGAAGGCTTAGTTGTGTTGGAGTAAAATGTACAGGTCAGAGAGTGAGAGACAAAAAGCCAGCTTTGTATGAAGAAGTCAGATCCTAGAAGCTCCTGTATCTCAAGCTGGGGCATCTGAACACTCACTGTTTTCAAACCTGGCAGGAAGAGGCCACCACAGAACAATTTTAAGAAGAAAACTAACAAGGCTGGGCATATTAAGTTACTTGTTTTCATGCCACTGTAACTTAATCCCTGACAAAAACAATGTAATGGGGAAGGATATATTTTGGCCAGTAGTTCTGAGTGTACGTTCTGTTACAGATGGCCAGGCATGATGACTGTAATGCCAGGGGCTGGAAGCATGGCTTGCTCACCTCTTGATAGAGCACCAGGAAGTAGGCAGCATGGGTCGGAGCCTACAGTAGATAGCACATTCAAGGGCTTTTCTCAGGAATTCCTTTGTACTAGCTAGACCATAGTCCTCAAAGTCCCACAGCCTGTTAAAATAGCACCACTAGCTAGGGACCAAGTGTTCAGGCACAGGAACTGTGGAAGACACTTCATTTTCAAATATCCACATTATCTTTGCCTTTGATGGAAACATTGAATTATCTAATAGAGGAAATGTTGGATGACCAGATGGTAAATTAGGAGGAACATACAAAAAATGATGCAGTCCTGGGTGGGTTATGGATGGTTTTTTTTGGGGGGGAGGTTGGGGGCAGGAGTTGTTTATAGGTTGTTAATGGTTGTAGTCAGGGAACAAACAAAGGAAAGGAGGTTGGATTCTGGGATCTCTGTCTCTCTCTGTCTCTCTCTGTCTCTCTCTCTGTCTCTCTGTCTGTCTCTGTCTCTGTCTCTGTCTCTGTCTCTCTCTCTCTTTATCTCCTATATTCTTCTTTCTCTCCTATCTAGTATTAGGAGGTAAAAAGAGGAGAGGTGAAAGGGGAAAGAAAGGTGGGTTATTGTATCTTCTTTTAGACTAAGAAAGTACCAGTAAGTCTCAAATATTTTAGATTGGTATAAATTTTTGCTTGATGATAGAAATTTAAGGTTATATTTTCTACAACACACACACACACACACACACACACACACACAATATATATATATATATATATATATATATATATATATATATATATATATATATATATATATATATATTCAACTCTTATTTAGGGTATATGTGCATATAACTTGAATGCAACTCTTTTTTTGGTTTTTCGAGACAGGGGTTCTCTGTATAGCTCTGGCTGTCCTGGAACTCACTTTGTAGACCAGGCTGGCCTCGAACTCAGAAATCAGCCTGCCTCTGCCTCTGCCTCCTGAGTGCTGGGATTAAAGGTGTGCACCACCGCGCCTGGCTCATTTTTAAATGTAATGTAAAGTCCTAGTCTTTTGAAAGCTACTATGGTAAACTGTTAAGACTAATTAAGAAATAACAAGTTAGTTGTCAGTGTTCAGAGCTATACTTGTAGTCATGCTAAATACCAATGTAGTTGATTGCTGGTATAAGCCTTATTATCCTCCTGCATATATTTTCAAAGTTAAAAACCAAGTAACTAGAAGCAGACCAGTTAGTTTGACTATTTAGATATATCCTAGATAGATAGATGGTCCTCAAATACTTCAGAGATCTACAGAATATGGCCTTTAAAATGTTTAATAAGCAAGGCTTTTTGTCACAGAGAGACACACCAGCTCCTGACAACAGCCCTAGGCTCCTCCTAACAAAATAACTGGCATGGAAGAATCTCTACTTGGAGCTTGCTTTTGAACATGGTAATCTCAGAGAATCCTCTTTTTGGGCAGGTGAGGAAATGACAAACATTTGCATATAGAAATTATATAATGGTCCCTAGAATTGGCAATACCAAGCACCCTGCCAGTACCTGGCACTGCTGGCACAGCAGTTAACTATTGAAAACACAGGGGCACTCCTACATAACCATTTGATGCAATATGTGTGTGTATAGGTCACCCCAACAGTTCTGATCTAATTGGGTGGGTAGCAGAGAGAAAGACTCTAGGATGAAGGTCATAGGATTGATAATTGACTGGATACAGATAAGGAAGAAATACAAGATGTTATTCTTTTATTGTTTGAATAGTTTGGTGTAGATGGTGGTACTTTTAATGGGGAGTATATGGTATGGGAAAAGTTGGTCAGTGATGGGTATCTTGAATATAAGAGGACAGAATGTGATAGACCAATAGAGCTACCAAGGAGGTGATTCCAAAGAAATTTGGTGAGAGTGAGGTTACACCCAGACAATAGTTTTGAGAGTTATCAGAACATACCTGTTTTTGTTCCCTTTTTCCCAACTAAATATTTGTGTGAGATCACTTAGGGCAGGTCTATAGAGTAAAGACAAGAAACTCAGGGGCAGTGTCCTAAACTAGATAAATATGTGATCTGTACAGATTGGGTAGCTATTATTTTTTTCTCAGTATGATTATATATAAGCATTGGGCTAAGAGCATTTCCAGGTGGGTGTGGTTAACATATAGTGGACGAGGCTAGAACTTGCTGAGAAGAACCTGCTGTCTTGACCTTGAGATTACAGAGCAGAACTATACGATGTTGCTCAAATTCTACCTCAAGCACACCTGAATCACCTCATTGTTACCTTTCTGCTGTGGAGATGGGTCTGTTTGGCATGTCTGTACAGGTACAACACGACAATTCCCAGTAGCAGTAGTCATCTTAAAAGGTTCTTATTGCTTTCTATTTCTATGATGTGTTAATTAGAGAATGTTGGATGGCTAGTGTATATGGAATGAGATTTATTTATTTGAGCTGGTTATGTTAAATTTAGGATTAAAATCTCTGTTCATCTATTATTATTATTATTATTATTATTATTATTATTATTATTCATTATATAATGGCATGCCACTTTCTCCAGCTCTGTCTAAGGCATCACATACAATTTGCTGATCTAGAAGTTGAGAGAAAGCAGAAGAGATGGTTTTGACATTCCTCTGTACTATGCTCTTCCCTTACCAATATATTATTTGTTTATTAAGTTCTATAACCACTGGTAACTTCCCTTTCTCTAGCTCTTACATGCCACAGGACCTTTGCACGTTCCTTTTGGAATTGCTCGATATGATCTTTTCTTGGCTGGTATTTTTTCCGATTTCTGTTTTTAGATTTCAGTATAGTTTCCTAGTTGTATAGCTCATGGTAGTTTCCCAGCTGTATTGTTCACCTTATGCACATAAAATGATGGAAAGGTATTCCATACTTATTTTTATTTAGGTCACTTAATTTGAACAAAGAGTGAAATTAGATCATGTTTCTAAGTAGGCGAGGAATTTGAGGACTAGAAAGCACAAGTAACATCATCAGAACAGAGAAGCTTGTACACAGACAGGGAAGTGCATTTGAACCCAAGATTCCTGATAGACATGGCATTGATGCTCCTATTAGGTTATTGTTTTGTGGTGGGATGATTTGGGGCCTCATTTCTAAGGAGTAATACTCCTTTCAGATAAGCCATCTTGGGTAGTAGGTCTGCCTTTTCTCCAGTGTCTGCTGGGTTCCTTCCCTTCCCTTCCCTTCCCTTCCCTTCCCTTCCCTTCCCTTCCCTTCCCTTCCCTTCCCTTCCCTTCCTTTCCTTTCCTTCTCTTTTCTTTCCTTCTTTCCTTCCTTCTTTCTTCCTTCCTTTCTTTCTTAACAACAGCAACAACAACAACAACAACAAACCAAAACCAAAACCAAAACCCACCAAGCTCTGTAATCTAAGGTGGATCTTTTAGAACTCAGTGGGTGAATGATTTTGTTTTCCCTGCAGAAGGGAAATTCCCACTCTTTTCAGAACTGATTATAAGTGATGCTTTCCCTGGGGACATAATCAGCCCTGGACAGTTTGTTCCAATGAAATCTGTGTTTCTTTATCTTGCCTTGCCCTGAGGAAGGTGAGCAGTTTTCAGCCTTTACTTTTTAATGGCTGTGTAAGGAGAAAAAGCAATGGGATGCCAGGGGAGAGGTCATTCATACTGGAGATGGTGAGGGAGCTACAAGGTTAGAAGCCAAGTGTCACTGGCAGGGGTCTGATCCAGGAGTCCTCTCCTGTCCTGGTAATTATTTCAAGGAGCTTAATCAAGTCTCCTGCAGCCCTGTGTAAATCATGGGGAGAGTGGATTAATTGCCATTTTCTTCCTTTAAATTACATCACATCCTCTCATTAAACAACTCCAGTGCACAGCCTCATGAGGGAAGCGACAACTTTATCTCCTGTACAGTTTCTTCCCTCCATACTTCTAAGCTGGGCAGAGGGGCAAACCTGAGGAATCAGAATTTCAGAGATTACTGATAGCCACCCATAAGAGGATGAAACAAATTGCTCAGGGCGAGACATGTCTTCCTCTTCTTTCCTTGGAACTGTCTTAGAGTTCTTTAAAAACGTTTTGATTTTGACAGAAGGTTTTCAAATTGCAAAATACTCCCCTTTCATTCTGATACATTCTTCCCATGATGCTGAAGGGAAAATTTCTTATTTTTGTTCTATCATTTAATATACTCATTCACTTGCTTATTTCTCGTGAGGCAGTGTCTTATTACAGGCCAGACTGGCTCTGGTTTTGCAGTGATCCTCTAGCCTCAGGCTCCCAAGAGACAGGGTTACAGCCATGTGTCTCCATGGTCAGCTTAGAGAAAAAATTTAATACTGTTATATTGAAGTGGTGTAGAGTTATATTTTTCAAAACATAGTTTAATAAGGGTACTTAAATGTTTTACCCTCCCTTCTGGTCTACCACTCACCAGATGTGGAAAGGAAAGGTTAACAGGGCAAAAGAGGATGTGGACCTATTCTTTGTTGGGATACCAGAAGTTCTGTGTTCACACTAGCCAGCAGTGGTAGTTTGATCCACTTGCAAATACTGTTCACAAATCAGCAATAGCAGTTCGATCCAGAAGAAAACACAAGTCTCTGCCAATTAGCCCGAGTCTGAGGAAGGAGCAAGAAGCTATCGGCACATACCACCAGAAGTTGTATGGTGTGTTTCTCTCTACAAAGCCATGACAAATGATGATCAGTGAAGAAGGCAAGGCAAACTAACACCACAGTGTCCTCAGCCAAGTCCAGCATCAGCAAAGCCCAGTGAAGAACAGCAAAGATTGGCAAGCCGAACCAATGCCACCGTGTCGTCGTTCACTGTCTGTTGGGCTATACTTATCCCGTTTCCAAATTTCACATGTTCTCTCAAGTGTTCACTCTAGCAAAACATCTATCGCATGCCCCTTTCTCCAGGCAGCTTCCAGAAACACACCATGTGTCTGTTCTCCGCAAAATGTCCTCCCACGTGTCTACTCCAGCAGAAACACCCTTTCATAAGACAGTAGCCAGAAAAACATCACATGACACAACCGAGTCTCCACAGAAACCAGAAATTTCAACTTCAAAATGGCAAGGACACTGATAGTACCCATAGGAATATTGTTGCATGGCTATTTCATTCCAGATAAATATTCCACCCTGGAAGGAAGTTAGTTAAGACAAAGAATGTCAAAAGAGAGGGAAAACAAAGGGTTTTATAAAGGAAGAGGTCAGAGTCCACTGTGCAGAAAAGCTCACTAAATTCAGGAAATGAATAACTCAATAACTTCTGAAAGTCCCTGAAACTGACTAGATTCACTAGGCCCCAACCTGAGGTTATATAAGCAACAAGGACTTCTGAGAGACACTCTGGCTAGCCAAGCTGAGTAGAAGAGATTTAGACAAGCTCAGCCACCTGGAAGAAACAGAGACAAACAGAAATGTCAGGAAGAGAAAGGCAAGGACGAAGCTGCCTGGAAGAGCCACACGCCAACCTGTTGAACTGCCTTTAAATTGTGCAGTGGGTTCTAACATTGCAGCTTTCATGGCCCTTCACCCAGGATGCTGTGGGCTTTGGGGATGCAGCCATCTCTGAGTCATTTCTGCTCCAATAAGTAATCCTTCACCCATATTCCTATGAGTAACCCCTATAAAATTCATAGGTTTGCCAAGTTGGACTTTGGTGGCATCTCTGCTTTTGTCTGCCATACCTGGAGTTCTCTACCTGGGGTCAGTCAATGTTTCTTAAAATCTCCCCAGGAATAGTGTCCCATAGGACCCACCCCCTGCTATTCTTTCTACTCTACTAGGGAAGGATGCCTATGATCTCTGTGCCTGGTGGTGGTGCAAATGCACAGTGTGTCCTGCAGAATTGTGATGGTTTAAACAGAGACTGAGTTTCTATTCTCATTCAAACCTTCTGTACTCACAATCCAGAAGATCTGATGCATGTCCTTTTGTAGTCTTTAGCCTGACTCGATGGTCCCATCTTATTTGCTGAGTTATCTCCTACTTTAACTGAGGATTTTCTTGTGGTGTCCAACTTGAGTCTGCCACAGGGAAGCAAGTGTTAGGTCCCCAAAGCAGGTCCCACGGTGGCAGTGTTGATGGCAGTCATTCAACTCCCATCTGAACTTGGCATTGGTAGGAAACAGAAACCTATAGAAAGCATTTCTCAGAAACTTTTACAGGCTGGCTGAATGCTGCTAACTGCAACTGTCAACACCTCCTGAAAAACTACTAGGTTAATCACCTGGCTTCCAGCTTCTAAGCAGAGTACCCTTCTTGTGGCGTCTACCTATGTGAAACCAAATAAGAAACAAGGTTTTGCAGCTGGGCACTGTTCTCCACTGTCGAAGGCAGCTGGATAGTTTTCAGTTTGTTTGTTTTTTTTTTTAAATTAAACTGTTCTCTTCATGGAGAGTGGCTGTGTTCAGTGGTTTCTTATTATACCTACTTACATTTGGTGCTGAATCCCAGGAGAGATGACCAAGTTCTCCTTTGGAGTCTGGCCCTTACTTCAACTGAATCAAAACTGCAGTCTCTGCCCTCCTGTGGGATGGAACATTTGCTTCTGGTGACTCCTGCAACCCACAACATTTAACTCCGAAATCTAGAGTCTTTCTCTTCAAACATTTTTCTCTGGCATCTACTCTAACCACTTGTCATTCCTACCTACTTGGATCTGTGCTACTAGAGCCTGATACAAGGTCTTGATGGGATACCAGACAGCCTCCCTATACCCTTTTAGGCTCCTCATATCCTTATACCATGCATGAGGAACACCTGTCCATGAGACTTTGGGCATCTCTTTGACCAGTCTTGGTCCCCTGAAGACACCTTCAAATATAGACTGTCCTATAGCAATTACCTCTTATTATGTCTCTCTTCCTTTGTCTCCTACTCCTATACTATGAAACCCTCCTTCTGGTGGAATTACTGCTTATGGCCCATGTTCCTTGCACCTTAACTTACTGAAAGTCCCAGAAAGTTTATGAACTTGGATTTTAACTTTGGGCGGGGCATGGTGGAGAAGTAAAACTGACATGTCCGGTCCACATATCCGGTCCATGGTTCTATACCCCTGAGTAGAAATATTGGGAGAGGGCCAGTGTGATGGCTCAGCAGGTAAAGGCACTTCCCTATTGTGTGATAGTATTCCTCCTCAAGTCATGGTAGTTACCCCTTGACTGTCTGTTTCTATAAACTTTCCTAGTCTAGATATTGCATGATGATATAATATTATATTCATCTCTTTGTTGTTTCCTGTTTCCTATAGCATAATGTATTCAGGGTTCATTAATGTATTAGTGTGATAGACTGAATTTCATCATGTTTAAGGTCCACTAATACTTTATTGTTCACATGTTATTTACCCACCGATTTATCATTTATTGGATCATTCCCATGATTTGGCTATTGCAAAGAAAGCTGCTATGTTCATTGGGATATGAGCACCTGCTGTGTCCCTGCTTTCAGTTTATATGGTCTGTACCCAAGAAATAAAGCTAATTCTGTGTTTAAATTTTGAGGAGTTAGAAACAAGCAGCGATCCCCATCTTATATTCCCACTAGAGTACACACAGATTACCTTCTCTGCACCCATATCAATACAAGGGAGCCACTCTGAGTGATGTCTGTTTGTGCAGATGAAGTGGGTCTCTGCTCTCCTAGGATCACATCTGCTACTATAAAAATGGCAAGTTATAATAAAGAGCTTGTCCACAAGTTTGATTTGGGGACCATTTCTTTCAGGGGACTTACTACATCTGGCACAAAGTCACTTCCTATATAATCTTGAGATCAGAACCCATCCAGATGTTATAAAACATCCCTTAACAGCTAACATGTCAAGAAGAAAACACTGAATATCATCTTCCACACATTCCAGTTATGAATTGTTCTACTGTCTTGCCTCCATGTTAGGTATTGTCCATATGAATCTACCTGGATGTAATTTTGTATAACTGCTCATATTTTTGTTTCCTCATGTAAAAATAGAGCCACGGTGTGCTAGTATCATAGGATTGGTATGAGAATGGCATGATTTATGTGATTTTTTTTAGAACCCTGCTATGTACCCAGCAAGTACATGCAGTATATAATGTTGTTAGAGTTTCTCATTTATCAGTGAAAATATTATAATAATTACAGTCGTATTAATATTAACAGTCTTTAGAAACAAGCCTGTTAAGGATATTGGAAATGGAAGCATATCAGCTTCAATCAGTATTCTCATTTACAGTTTTGCCCTTTATCCTTCAGGGGACAGAGTCATTTCCAGAGTTGATGTAGGCTCAGCAGATACAGGCAGATGCCCCAATTGAGAAAGAGAGAGATTTATTTTTTTCCTATTCCGAAGAAGTTAGAAAATAATACTTAGTGTATTTGGCTTTGTAGAAGCCACTGAGGATTGTGTGGCAAAGGTGATGTTCTCTAATCCCACAGTTGCATGGTGATTGAGGAGAAACAAAATGACTCACCAGGATGATTTCCTATAATATGTCATGATATGTCACAGACTCTCACAGCTCAGAGCTTCCAGAAACAAAGGAAGAAACACTTGATTCCTTGTTAATGGGAGGGTTTTTTGTTTTGTTTTGTTTTTGTACCATGTTATATGTGTCTGTGTGTAGGCATACATGTATATACATATAAACAAGTGTATTTATGACAATCCTGCGATCCTATTTGATTCCTTAGTTTAATGTTAATTTTTAAAAATAATTTACTGTTTATATTTCAGTTTTGACCTGCATGGCATCAGATGGTGAGTTTATTGCCTGCTTCACATTTCCTCCTACTTATCAGCTCCCCCCCCCACACACACAGCTGTCAGGTGCCCAGCCAGAAGGGAATGTCATTGAAATTAGGGTATCATGAACATGGTTTAATAAAAAGACTTTTTTATAAAGCATTTGGGTGCTGGAAACTCCAGAACACACTGGATCATCTGCTAATAACAGAGGACTTCTGTGGGGAGGAAAGAGAGAAGATTCTGGAATTTTAAAGGAGCCAGCACCAGCAGGAGGGCTACTTTGAGAGGGGACACACACACACACACACACACACACACACACACACACACACTTTAAGCATTTCTTCTATGTCATGTATCCTTTAGCTTCTTGAAGAAATGGTTAATACCTGAGAGCTGAGAAAGTGCTAGCCATGTGAGGAATGCATTCTAGACAGGGAGAATGAGAGTTTCAGCAGCTGGAATAAGCAAAACCCAGCGTGAGTGAATCCAGATGTGGCAATCAGAGGCATGTTAGATAGCAGAGGCCAGAGAGGCTAGTGGAATGTCAAGGAGCCAGACTCTGTGCACAGAGGGTTCCAGATACAATTGTAGATTTCCCTTGATGATTGTAGGAAGCCACTCTATTTATTAAATTTCAAATCACTTCAAAATTTAGTAACATAGAACAGCAATTTTATTTTTACTGAAAAAATTTGTTAGTCATTCAGGGTGCAGCTCTCAGTTTTTATGTGATCATGGGCACACATTGTTTGGAGCTATAGTTAGAGGAAGTCAAGATGTGTCACAGGATTGGCAGTAGAAACTGAGACCTCAGCAGAGTGTTCACTGTGGTCCCATGTGTGGTTTTCTGAGTGTTCACTGTGGTCCCGTGTGTGGTTTTCTGAGTGTTCACTGTGGTCCCGTGTGTGGTTTTCTGAGTGTTCACTCTGGTCCCATGTGTGGTTTTCTGAGTGTTCACTCTGGTCCCATGTGTGGTTTTCTGAGTGTTCACTCTGGTCCCATGTGTGGTTTTCTGAGTGTTTACTCTGGTCCCATGAGTGGTTTTCTTGAACAGGCTCATGACAGTTGAGCTTTTACAGGCCTCCTGGCAACACCAAAAGCATTAGTCTCAAAGAAAATAGATGGCATCTTGGCAGCATTTTTCTCATTTGAAAAGTTAGTCATTTGAGAGTTTTGTACAATGTATTTTGATTATGGTCACCTCTCCCTCCACTCCTCCCAGTTCCATATCCATTTCCAAACACACCAAGCTGTGCTGGCTCCCTCTCCTTCAAAACCCCACTAAGTCCAATTTGTGCTGCCCATATATTCTTGGATGTGTGACCTTTTCTGGAGGTGGTCATCCTATCAGGGCTACAACCTTAAAACACGTATCTCTTCTTCTCATAGAAACTATCAATTGCTAATAGCTCCTTAGCTATGGCTGGGACTTTGTGCTTCCTCCCATTTCCATGTTGGGACTTTGAATGGCTTGAACTTTTACAGGTCATGTGCAGGCTGTCTCAGCCATATGTGAATTCATATGTGTAACTGCCCTGATGTAACCAGAACGTACTCCTCCCTTGCCACTAACCACTTCCAGCTCTTAAAATGTCCCATCCCATCATCTACAATAATCCCTGAGTCTCAAGTGAAGCTTGTGTGATAGAGATGGACCATTGAGGGATCACTGTTCTGCAGTCATATTCATTCACCTCAACCAGTTGTGAGTCTCTGTGTTAATCACCACTTACAACAACAACAACCACCACCACCAAAGATTTTTGAGGGTTGAGAGATATACTGATCTATGGGAATAATAATAAATCATTAGGAGTCAGTTTAATACTATCTCCATTTGGAAGAGTAATATAGAGTTCTCCCCTACCCTCACTAAATGTAGTACTATATGTTTTGGATAAGGCAGTAAGACACAGTGTACTGGTTAGTTTTGTGTCAACTTGACACAGGCTGGAGTTATCACAGAGAAAGGAGCTTCAGTTGGGGAAATGCCTCCATGAGATCTAGCTGTGAGGCATTTTCTCAATTAGTGATCAAGGGGGAAGGTCCCCTTGTGGGTGGTGCCATCTCTGGGATGGTAGTCTTGGTTCTATAAGAAAGCAGGCTGAGCAAGCCAGGGGAAGCAAGCCAGTAAGTAACATCCCTCCATGGCCTCTGCATCAGCTCCTGCTTCCTGACCTGCTTGAGTTCTAGTCCTGACATCCTTTGGTGATTAACAGCAATGTAGAAAGTGTAAGCTGAATAAATCCTTTCCTCCCCAACTTGCTTCTCTGTCATGGTGTTTGTGCAGGAATACACACCCTGACTAAGGCACACAGGAAGGCAATAGGAAGAGAAGTAGCCAAAGCATCCTTGTCTGCAGATGATCTGATTCTCTACATAAAAGTTCCCAAAGACCCTACCTGAAATTAATAGATTCATGTAGAAAATTAGCAGGATATAAAAATTAATGCAGTCATCAGCCACCAAACATAGACACTATTGCATATGCCAGCAAGATAGTGCTGAAAGGGCCCTGATATAGCTGTCTCGTGGGAGACTATACCAGTGCCTGGCAAACACAGAAGTGGATGCTCACAGTCAGCTATTAGATGGAATACAGGACTCCCAAGGAAGGAGCTAGAGAAAGTACCCAAGGAGCGGAAGGGGTCTTCAACCCTATAGGCGGGAGAATAACATGAACTAATGTATCCCAAGAGCTCGTGTCTCTAGCTGCATATATAGCAGAAGATGGCCTAGTTGGCCATCATTGGAAGGAGAGGCCCCACTTTATATGCCCTACTACAGGGGAACGCCAGGGCCAAGATGTGGGAGTGGGTGGGTAGGGGAGCAGGGTGGGGATGGGGGAGGGTCTAGGGAACTTACTGGATAACACTTGAAATGTAAATGAAGAAAATATCTAATAAAATTGGAAAAAAAGAGTGATATAATATAACTAATCTATAATATTAAAAAAAATTAATGCAGTAAACCCAGTAGCCTTCCTATATACAAGTGACAAGCACATTGATAAAGAAAGATAGGAAACAATCCCATTCACTAAAAACATCTTGGAATAATTGGAACCACAGCAGATTAAAAAAAAAAAAACTTGTACGATGAAAAGTTTAAGACATTGGTGGCTTTTTTGAACTGAGATCTGCAAGTCACACGCAGTGATTTCCACTGCATGTCATTAATTAATTAGGAGTGAATCACAAGGCTAGCCTGGATTCAAGGGGAATGGAGTTTAGTGCACTCTTGATTGGAAAGAATTAGGTCACATATCATTTAGTTTGTTGATATGGCCATAATAGAATTCTCAAGCTTGGATAATTCATAAATAGCAGGGATTTATAATCTCTAGTTATGG
>LR753702.1:132330-161720 GCA_902729485.2 Mus minutoides | reverse complement strand
ACACTGAATCTAATTGAAGAAAATCTGGGAAAGAGCATTGAACTCACTGGCACAGGAGGAAATTTCCTAAACAGAACTCCAATGGTTCATGTGCTAAGATCAAACACTGAAAAATGGGACCTCGTGAAACTGGAAAGCTCTGTATGGCAAAGGACAATAGGCAGTTACACAAATAGGTAACTTAAAGATTGGGAAAAATTCTTCACTAATCAACCCCACATCTGACCGAGGGATAATATCCAAAATATATAAAGAACTCAAACAACAACAATAACAACAAAAACCAGGGTATAGAACTAAACCGAGAAATCAAAACAGAGAAATCCCGAATTTCTGTGAAGCACCTAAAAAAATGTTCAAAGTCCTTAGTGATCAGAGAAGTGCAAATAAAAATGACCCTGAGATTCTGCCTTTCTCTAATCAGAATGGCTAAGATCAAAACCTAAGGTGACAACACATGTTGGCAAAGATGTGGAGAAAGAGGAACACTCCTCCATTGCTGGTGTGATTGCAAACTGGTAAAACCACACTGAAAAACAATCTGAAGGTTCCTCAGAAAAATGCAAATAGAAATAACTGAAGAGCCAGCAATACCACTCTTGAGAATGTACCCAAAAGAAGCTGCACCATGCCACAGAAGCACGTGGTTCATTTACACAATGGAATACTACTCAGCTATCAAGAACAAGCACATCCTGAGTTTTACAGGCAAATGGATGGAACTAGAAAATATCACCCTGAGTGAGGTAACTCAGACCCCAAGAGAAGTCCATGGTAAGTACTCACTGATAAATGGATATTAGTCCTCAAAAGTACAGAATACCCAAGATACAGCCCACAGAACTCAAAAAGATCAACAAGCTAAAGGGCCCAAGAGAGGAAGCCTCAGTCTCACTTGGGAGGGAGAAGAAAGCAATCACAAGGAGGGGTGTATATGGAACGTAGGCAGGATAGGGGGCAGAATGGGGAACCTGATCTTGTATTGGGTGAAGGGAAAGGACTGAAGCCATAAAGGCCAGCAGAAAGAATGGAATCAGGCATCCTTGGAAAGCAGGAGGTTTGGGAACCCTCCAAAATGCACCAGAGACCTGGGAGGTAAGAGACACTCAGGACTCAAAGGGACAGACTTTAGATGAAATGCCCTACACAGGGAAGAGGGAACTTATAGAGCCCAGCTCCAGTAGAAAATGAGGGATGGGGTTGCCATCCAACTGTCAAAACTCTGACTCATAATTGTTCCTGTCTGAAAGAACTGCAGGGATGAAAATGGAGAGGAGCCTGAGGAATAGAAGTACCAGAAACAGGCCCAAAGTGGGATCCAGCTCAAGGGGAGGTCCCAAGGCCTGACACTATTACTGAGGCCTGTGGAGCACTCACAAAATGGGACCTATGATGATTTCCCTTTGAAAGACTCAACCAGCCTCTGAAAGAGTCAGATGCAGATATTTGCACCCAACCAATGGAGAGAACCTGCTAACACTTTCAGTTGAATAAAAGAAGAAATCTGTAAGAAGCCGAGAAGACCAACCCTGTAGGAGGGCCAACAATCTCAATTAACCTGGATCCTCCAGATCTCTCAGACATTGGACCGCCAACCAAGCAACATATACATGCTAATATGAGGCCCCCAACCCATATACAGGAGAGGACTGCCTTGTCTGGGTTCAGTCAGAGAAGATGCAACTAACTCTAAAATACTGGAGGACCTGGGTGTTTAGAGATCTGGTGGGGTGTGACGTGGGTGCTGGGGACATCCTAGTTGAGACAGGATGTTGGTGAGGAGGTATTCGATGTAGGACAGTTGGAGGATGGACCAGGATGGGAATAAAATCTTGATTGTAAAATAAATAAATAGATAAATAGATAGATAGATAAATAAATAAATAAATAAATAAATAGATAGATAGATAAATGGAAAAAACCTAGATATCTAGACAGTAACAATGATTACTGGACTGGGAACTTGAATGAGGTAAAAAATTGTTTAATAACTAATACACTTTTTATACAATTCTTCACTCTCTTCACCATCACTTTCAGAATACCAATCATTGATGGAGACATGCCACATCTTGAACTTTCTCCTTGTTATAAAAATTGCATTTTACTGAATAGAAAGTTTCTCCTTGTCTGTTACAATGGAATGGATAGTATAGTTGGGCCAATATTAAAGTTAATTAGCTATAGCCATCATGTTTATTGACACTTCAATCTCTGTGATTATAACGTGACTTCATACTACATATATTAAGTCGCTTAGTGATTTTTGTTTTTCTAACCAAGCCTTCAACTATATGTATAACAGTGAAGATTAACAATTACTATGATTTTAAAAGTGTCTTATGTATAGACTCTCTTTCACAATACCTAAAAAGAAAAGGGGGATATACCATTAATCTATAGAGTTCACAGTGAAATTCTATATGTGAGACACTGTATTCTCTGTTGCACTAACAAGGATATATATATATATATATATATCATCATATTGATCCCTTCTTTATTCTGTGAGGAAAATAATTGCCATGACAGCCAAAAATGTCTGCTGTATGGTTGTTGACTATGCCCTTACCCGGGTAAAATTGAAGAAGATGTTAGAAAGAATGACCCTGTTGCTTACCTTACTGTTTATTTATGTATTTGCCGGCTTGAGGGCACTTTTCAGCCAGGCAGTGCCTTCACTGTAATGTGGCCTGAAGATTCTATGAAGAAATGCCTTAGACTATACAATAAAAGTCAGTATCCCTAACAACTATAGGATAGTCACAGGTGAATAAATAACTTTTATCTCAATACATTATTAATAAATATCATATTTTCAAATAACATCATTTACAATAACAACACAAATCACTTAGATAAAAGTATATAATATATTTAAAAAGAATCTATTTGTGAAAAACTACAATAGACACAATAACCAAGACACATAAACTAGAGAACTTGTGTTTATGGATTTTCTTATTGCTTAAAGTCAATATGGTCAAAATTATCTTTTTTTTTTTTAATGATGGTTGCAGTTACTGTGAAAGCACTGCTTCTGATGATTCTTATAAATACTGACAAGCTATTCTTAAACATCTTATTAAAACTAAGGTAATCACAGTTATGTAAAGCAAGCAAAGTTGGAAGTCTCCTAATGGTGACTGTAAAGGGGTACAATAAAGACAGCTGCAGTAGCAGAATATCCACATCAATTGACAGCAGAGGCAGAAAGTCCAGAATCAGAGAAGTGCACTTGGAACGACTATTTCCATCTAATATACAAGAACAAGTTACTAGAGGAGATGGATATTATCAAACACACATTGTTGGAAAATGTAGGTATACACAAACAAATTGAAAATTGAGAAATTGTATGTATTTCTCATTTTCTCTATTTAAACAGTGCATAGAATAAAATGCAAAGCTTTAAAAACGATAAAGTTTGAGGTAATTTAGTGAAGTGTAAACCTAACAAATAACTCACAGATGTAATAGGAATAGTGTGATCCCTAAAATATATTAATACACTGCACAGTTTAAATTTTTTAAAAAAGAATTAAAATTGTGAAAGAAATACTTCAAAGAATGAAAAAGCAAGCTAGACATTGGGAAGAAAATTGCAGTATTTCTTTCCATTAAGAACTTGTATCCACAGAATGGAAGGCCTAAAAATCATATTAAACAATCAAACAGGTAAAAACCTTGAATAAATAAATCATGAAAGGTTATATTTGACCAGCTTGTAACAAGAAGCTGAATGTATTAGTCATTAAGATATGAAACCAAGACATAAGGATATGTTAATGTCTATGTGAGGATGAGGAAATTGCTCAGAGGTTAACATTTTTGCTATGTAAGTGTGAACACCAGATATTATATGCCCAGAAACATATGTTAAATATAAAATCATGGCCAGCTTATATCTCCCGTCCTAGGTGACTCTGGAGAGACAGTCTCTCAAGAGAAAGAGGGTTACATAGGATCTTGAGGAATTCTTGTTTTCTTCCCACGATGAATACAGAAAAGAGAAATGAAAGTTAGTATTTTCGATTTTTTCTGTGCACCTATGTGCACCCATACACACACACACACACACACACACACACACACACACACACACAAAGACATAGATGAAAATTAAAAAGAAAAGAAACAGTGAAAGGCCTACAAGTAGATATCCATTAGACTACAATGACAAATACAGCAAGCACCTCAAAAGAAAACACACACTCGCAAGTCAGGAGAGCACCTCAAAATACAATTCAAAGTACAAATATGTTACAGCCAAGAATTTAGCATTTATTTATATATATAAACATATATTTATCATACAACACAATTCCTATCATAGATCTTCTACTTATGAAATGTAAAGATTTTGTTTATAATAAATTCTTTACTTTGTCATGTAGAATTTTAAAGTTGTTTATTTCTAATTTTTAAACTTATTTTAAAAGAAAAAAACAATTAAATATGATTGAAGAGGTAAATGAACCATGGTGAACCCATGCAGGGGGAGACTATAATCAATAAGAAAGAACAAATTACTGATACTAGCATTCATGTACATGAATTGTCAAAGAATCACAGGTGAACGAAGTCAGGATCAGGCTTTTGGACAAGGATAGCAAGAAGATGAGATTAGGATTATAGTTTATGTGACCAGAGATTGAGTTACCATTGTTTCTAAACTAAGCTTGTGTGGTTTTTTCCTTCACATGGTGGCTCAACAGGGTTTCAGAGAAAGGTATGGCAGCAAAGCCTGTTTTTGCCTGGTGTGCACCACATCACCATTGGGCTGCCATAGTAAAGACCATCCAGTGGGAACCTAGCAAGCTGGGTGAAGAGATTTTGGACCTCTGAGCCAGAGAGTCTCCACCAGATGAAAATAGGCTGGCCATTGCCCACCAGTGCCTAGCCAGCCAGCCCCCTGCCAACAATGACATGGATTCATTTTTTAATATTTCCTACAACAGTTAATGAGCTAAGATGTTGGCCAAGAATCCTCTAGAAATTTAAGATTATTAGCCCGAGAGTTAGAGTTTTATTTTCTGAGTAAGAGAATGTGATGCTGGGATGGGTCACATGGACTCAAGTGCAGGAACCTTGAAACAAAGAAAGAGGGCTCTGAGGTCCCCTGCTGTGGAAAGAGACAAGACTACTGCTCTCAGAGATCTGGATAGTGGAAGTTGCTTACCCCTTGGGGCAGATACTGATTTAACTGTGAATTTACAATATGGGGATTATTTGCTTTTAGGACTGATTCATATACAGATTTTTTTTCTGAATGACATGGGGAATTTTGCCCACAATTTGGAACTAGGATAGGGAAAATTATTCACTGACTCCAAGTAGAGAGGGCAATGATAATTACCTGCTTAGAACAGGTATTAATTAATAATGTCTGTGGCTCCAGGTAGAGTGCTTAACATATAGATATTATAACCGGCATGAATAAAATAAATGTCTGTGGCTCCAGGTAGAGATCCAAATAGATAGTCTCTACATTAGGCAGAGGGCTTAAAAAGTAAAAACAACCTGCTTCCTATAGGCAGATATTAGTGAAAGTTTGAATTAATTGTTTTAAAGATGATATAAATATATTTTGCTCTAATATGTCTTACAGGATACTTACATTCTGCCTAACGTGGGCTCCATGGGAATTTTGGGTTCAAATCCTGGTTTGACTAGCTGCCTATTTATAAGCAGGTATAAATAGAAGTGTGAATCAATTGTTTTAAAAATGGTATATGAGGTCTGCAGGATAACTACTCATATTTTTTGAACATGGGCTCCATGAGAATTTTGGGTTTAATTCCCAGAATGACAAAATAGAAAAAGCCTAAGAATAGGCACATACAGTATTTTAGTTTACTTCATTTGTTTTGGATTGTTTTAATTTTCAAAATGCGTGTGATTTTGAGTTTTGTGGTTATAGTTTACATCTAGGAGAGAGGTCAAAATAAAGGTTTTTCTGGTTACTAGCTCAATGATATGATAGTTTAGGAGTAAGGTTTTGTCTTTGTGTTTTTAGAAAAGGTGATTAGACTTTGGATATCTTCTAAAGCTATATGGATCAGATTTGATAGAGGGAGACCCCCAGAGAACTAGAGTTCAAAGAATAAAACAAATTTTTAAAAAAGTTACATTGATGATATTAAAATTTAGTATTGAAATTTGTATATTACAGAATATACAGCTTATATGAGATCCATCATCAGACATGATGAACTGACCTGCTTGAATTCCTGATCTCATGGATTTTAAGCTGGATCCAAGCAGGACACAGACATTAGAGACTTCCATAGTCACTGGCATAGCCTTCTGAAGGACAAGCAAGTCCATCATTTTTCCCTACCCTTCTTCCCCTTCAAGATATCTCAATGCCCATATTCAGCTTTGAAAAACTTATAAAGAGTCATTGTCCCAGTAGTTTGGACTTTGAGGCTGAAAGTAGTTATTCTAAGGTTGCCTTTCTGGGGAATTTAGAAATGGTCATAATTAGAACAGGGAGGAAATAACTAGATTTGATTGTGTAAAAATCTTTATAATTGTTAATAAGTTGAAATCATAATTTCTTATTTACTTACAGAATTAATTTTGATGCAAAATCAAGGTTTTCATTGGTATATATTTCTTTTATTGATACAAAAATTTTAAAGTGAATGGCTTGGACCCAGTCCTTCTATAAATGTCATTATAAACTGATCTGGGATGTTTGAGTTATGGTCCAAATAGCAAATTCATGGCTCTGAATTTATGTTTAGGGTGTTGTCAGATATTTTAATTAGAAATAGCTGAGGGTAGTTAATTGATAACTGTCCATTTCACTTTACATAAATAGTTGGTTTTCAAAAACATTAGAAACCCACACAATATGACATATGTTACTTATTCATTTGTTGAGACAAATATGTTCCTAATAGTTCCCAATTTCTGGATTTGAAGAACCAGCTGAGCATCATACTTCCAGGTGAGGGGATACATTGTCACTAGGTGGACATTGGGCAGAAAATGTCTTCTCTCTTACAAACCTGTACTATCGTTGAGTGGACACAAGTTACAGGTTAGGACAGCTTAGTTCTGTGGAGATAGAATAAGTTACAGGTTAGGACAGCTTAGTTCTGTGGAAATAGAATAAGTTAGTCCTTAATAATTCTTGTTTTGTAAGGTCTATCAGAATATCCTGGACCAGAAAGCTGAAGACTGATGCTCCAACTTCTTGACTTTCGGGGACTGTATAGATAGGCAGCTGCCTCTTCAATTTTTCTCAGTTATGGAAGCTGTGTTAGACTTAAAATATTTTTGCATGTTGGTCATTTTTAGACTTCTGACAGGATTGAAAAGATTGCTTATCATTTCATAGCCAATCTAGGCTATTTACATTGAAGGAACAGATTAGAGAGGAGAGTTTTCAGATGGCATACTATCCAAAGCCAGGTCATAAGTCAGATGTAGAATTATAAGACGTTTAATTTAGGATAGATGACAGACTGTTCTATTTTATTGACAAAAATGATGGACTGGATGTTAGGTCTATCTTTATAAATTACAGAGTGGTAATAGTTGTGCTCATTTTATATCTGAGATAAAAGAGTCTTTTAAGTGGACAGAAAGGGGAAGTATTGTGGATGGTGCTGTCCATATTTTGATGTTAATTTTGCTTTCCCAGGAGGGGTTATCTGTAACAAATGACTCACTCAAGTGACTTCCTGTGAAACTCCCCGAATGAATAAAGGAACCAATCACTAAGCGAGTAGGCAGGACTTTGGGGTTGGACAAGAAAGAGAGGAAGCAGGAAAGAGATAGGGGATTTTGGATGGGAATAGCAAGAGGAGATGTAGCTAATAGTGTCTCCAGTTTATATGGCAAATCCTGGTGGATTCACCAGCAGAGGACTTAGGTTTAATTGGCTTACAAGATTAGGATCTAGTTAACGCACACAGCAATTGAGTTACCATTGTTTCTCAACAACAACAGAAGAAGAAGAAGAAGAAGAAGAAGAAGAAGAAGAAGAAGAAGAAGAAGAAGAAGAAGAAGAAGAAGAAGAAGAAGAAGAAGAAGAAGAAGAAGAAGAAGTCAGGATCAGATGGCTGCCTAGTGCCTGGTTCCATTTATATGAACAATTACAGAAGTAAAGCTGTGTAGACTCTGAGGAGAGACAGTAAGATGCCATGGTGATTACAAATATATAACTGGAACATGTTAGTGATAATAGAACTGCCCTATTTGCAGTTGCAGTAGGTACAAATGTTCCTGTATTTGTCAAAAACTAATAGATGCCATGTAAACCAAAAGAGCAAACATTACTTAATATAAGTTAAAACAACATAGTAACAGTGCAAATTTCAAATGCAGAACTTGTGTTAACCAGACTTGACAACAGTGACACACAGCTAGAATGAAGAGATTAAAGAAGGAAAGATTAATTTTGGCTCACCATTTAGAGATATCAGTTTATGTTTGCCTGCTTCAACTCACCTTTTTTCTCCAACCAGGAGTCACATTTCACAGTTCCATCACTCGATGTCTTTTCAGTTTTTGATTCCCTTAGTAGTTTAAATTATGTATGGAATTAACAATGATAAATAATCTTTTAAATGCAATAAAATTTGCCATGTCAAGGAAGGTTTCCATGACATGGATTTATTAAACATCACAGGTTCCATCTTGACCACAGCTCAACAACCTTCTTCAGCTTCCCTGTACTTACTTTTCAATTTTGTGGAAAGCAAATTTCTACAAATTTCATGGGTCAAAACAAAGGAATGGCTACTGAATTGGAAAAAAGACACAATGACCACAAGGAGATGCAAATATGATTAGAACCATAGAGCTTAACAAAATCATCAATTTCCTCACAGAAGCTCCACTTATATTTTAGGGTTCTTTCAGCTTTATTTAAAATTTCTTTTCTATATATTATATTTAAATACATGTCCCAGAGTTAATTGATTTCATGAAAACTGCTTCTATGTGCATTATACAGTCCACTACATATTTTGTAGGACATAGAGTCCATTTTGCTCTGTTTCTCATAAGATACTCTAGGTAATGTATCAGTACTCTGAGCCTGTATGCATTTTAAACAATTCTATAAGAGAAAACAAGAGATAAAGAAAGCTTATTGAGGTTGAGAGAAGATTTACACCTCAATAAAGAAATAGATTTCACTTTAAGTACCCAGGAGATTATTTTTACAAAGAATAATAATAATATTTAAAAAAAAAATACCGCTTCGTATTGGCCTTTATGTCTATAATATTGCTTTCTCAATATAACCCCCATTGAGGCAAAAGCAATATTAACAAATGATAAAGTTTGCTGTAATTCTTAGTATTTTAATAAACATGGTCATAACATGCTAAGTAAATTAAACTCCTTAATCTTTCCCGTTATTTTACTCTGATGCTGCAATGCTGCAGTTTGAAAGGGATCATTCTAGTCACAAAGTCACTAATCATCCAAGATTGATTAAAAAGGAAAAAAAAACTTTTGCACATTCTCTGTGACCTCAGAGCTAAACTCTTTGAATAGGAGATTAAAGCTTAATTATTTTGTTGTTCAAGTTCACTGTCATCCATCTGGCACTTCACCCATCTGAAAGTATAAATTGCTTGAGCCAAAACAGGGTGCATACTTTCCCCTTTCCATTTTAGAAGAATTTGTATTCTCAGCTTCTAGGTGAAATATAATACCTTGACTAAATGCTAATCATATGGGTTTTTTTTTCATGGTTTATGTTTTGTTTTGTTTTGTTTTGTTTTTGCTGACAAGGATAGAAAAATGAGGAGGTTACCTAGCATACTGAGAGAGAACCATGTGAGTAAATCAATAAAGCTCTGACTGGGTTGTTAATCTTCCTTTTCAGACATAGAACAAACAGTTTTTGATAATGCAGATTATTTAGAGATAAATGCTTTCTGAATCTTAGGATATAATTTTCTTTACTATACTATTTAAACTAAATTATATATATATATATATATATATATATATATATATATATATATATATATAATAAATAAAATATAAATAAAAATATAAATAAAAATTAATATAAAATATATATATTTTTTTTCCCATACCCACCATTTTCTAACAAGCACAGCACTAGCACCACACAGAAAAGTAAATAGTAGTTTCATGTGTGAACACCCCGAAATAGTTCAGTAATACTCAAATATTCTTTCAAAACATTTTAACAGAAAAGTTTATTATGTTCTTGAAAATCGGTCTGTATGCTGATACAAATCCATACATATAAAATGAATATACTTTAGAAAATGTTCAAATAAAAAAATGTGTGCAGAAATAGGGAAGCCTGGTATTGACAGTTCCCCTCTGCTCTTCCCTACTGTGCATATCTATTTTGAGTCACCCAAGATTTTCTCAGGAGGACATACTCAATAGAACACAATTTCATGACAAGTGGTTGAGGTTTCAATGCCAACTCCATCAGATTTTCACTATGATTATTTTGGTCAAGTATTGAATTTACATATGCCTCAGTTTATAAATATGGTAAACCTATGAGATAATTTTTGAGAAATATCTGATCACACTGTAAACACTGAGATTATATACAGTAAGTAGAAATGAAAGACTAAGTTGGAACGTTTTTTAAGCAGTATGGAGAAGAACAGGCTCTCTATTTCTGGGATGTTAGCTGAGGAGGTAGGTCAGTTGGGTGATTTGGGTTTTTGTTGTTATTGTTGTTGTTTGTTATTGTTTGGTTTTTCTGCCTCTCGAGGTAGTATGTTTTCACTCCAGGATCTGGCTCCTGAGTCTTCATTTGGGAAAACTGAACGATTGGGATTTTTGTTTTAAAAACAACAAACATTATCTTTGAAGTTTAGTAAATTAGAAAAGTTAGTAAAGTATTTAACACTATTACTAGCACACTACAAATGCTTTATCAATAAACTAGTATGAACAATAATACCCCTTCTTCCATTGCCCTTTAGGGATAAAAGAAAAAGAAATATCATTACAGATAGAAATGTAAATACTACCCCCAATATTACCTGACTATGTGTTGTGGATAGCCCTGGAGCTAATTATATTTGTTGTTACTTCCATTCTCTTATGAGTGGCTGTGAACAAGGAATGAGCCAGCACTCAGGTAATCTCCTTTAACCTGCTTCCCACCTTAATTTGTAAAATAAAGGAGAGCTGAAGACTGGGTAGATAAAAGGGAAGGTGGAGCAGGTGAGAGAGAGAGAGAGAGAAGACAAAATGGGAAGAGGGAGAAGACACAGAGGAGGGGGAGGAGGAAGGAGAAAGGCAGAAGCACATGGCCTGGAGAAACTGCAAGTTTTAAGAGGTCCCATAAGCATTGGAAGATGGTAGTGTAGCAGTAGATCTTCCTGATCTAGGCACACAGCATGTAGTCCTAGTAACTGTGTTGTGTTTTCATTTCTTGGGCATATTTGGGTGGAGATTTACTGCAACAACTGTGACCCTATCAAAAGCTGATGTATTAAACCAGAATCATTTACATGTCAACATTACACTTGCTGTCCATGAAGAAGGGCCTAGACTCAATCCCAGCACTGATCAAAAAATAAAAGTTGTTATATTACACTCTTCCCTTCTTTCTCTTTCAACAGGCAAGTTTTGGTCTCAACTAAGTAGTGTAATGAGCAGGTAAGTCTTATCTCAACTACGGGGCATTGCTGTCAATGGGATGACACCATCTTCTCTACTCAGAAACAATAATTTGTTTGTGCATTTAAAGTTAGCATGCTAACTCTAAAATCTAGATGTCGACAGGTAAAATTTATACTAATATTAATCTAAAAAAAGAAAACTAAAAGGTGCACTTTCTGGATTTATTCCTATACCTTGGGTGCTAAACAGTTAATACCTTGCTCTCTACTCCCTTTACTGGAGAACCAGGAGTATTTGACAGTTATATTGTAGAACTAACATTCAAATCTAGCTTTCATTGGTTTGGTGATTAAAATCATCAATGTAAAATTTCCACAAGAGTCTTAACTCTAACAAAGTACTCTGTCTGTCTGTCTGTCTGTCTGTCTGTCTGTCTGTCTGTCTGTCAGTCTGTCTGTCAGTCTGTCTGTCTGTCTGTCTGTCTGTCTCTCTTCTCTCTCTCTCTCTCGCTCTCTCTCTCTCTTTCTGCCTCTGTATATGTGTGAGAGAGAAACAGAAAGAGAGTAACAGAGAGAGGGAGGGAGAGACAGACAGAGATAAAGAGAGGGAGAAACAGAGAGGGAGGGGATTGTAAAGAGGTATCAGACCATTTGGGAAGAGGATGAAGGTTTGTAAAGTGGGGGTGGGGGGGCAAGAGTGGATAATGAGGATTAATATGGTCAGTGTACATGCTGTGCTTGGATTAGAACTGGCATCAAAACTCATAACTTTCTAGAATAAATATGCACTCCCTTATAGTATAATATACTCTAATAAATACAGTGAACCACACATTAAAAAATTCTTGAAAATAAATAGGAGGAATTTTTGAAAACATAGATTTCTATAGAGAAAAAAAAGTGAGTGAATGTATACTGAAAGTGAAATGAGTAATATTTATTAAAAATATATATGAAAATATCAAACAAAAAATTAAAAATGAGGGTCATGTAAATGGAATTAAAATATTCTAGCATGCTTGGTTGTATATGAAAATGTAAAACATACAAGCAGGAGATGAAAATGTAAAACATAAAAGCAGATGTTTTTTCAAAGACAATGGCCAGAATGTGGCCAGTGAATTAGTCTAAGGAGGAACAAGTCTGTGTGACATGAGAATATGAACACATGAAATAGTATAGTCAACTAAGGCCACTCAAAGAAGATCAAGAGTCACTTCAGCATATCACTTGTACTGAAAATAGTGATGGATTGACTAATAAAATTGCATTGAAAAAGCCACCTTTAAGTGTAATTTAAGGTAGTTGGGGGATCAGGGAGGATCTGGAAGAAGTTGAGAAGAGGGGAAACTATAATGAGAATATATTATATGGGAAAAATCTATTATTAATTTTAAAAGGTCACCTTTACTGTAAAAAAAAAAAATTCCTAGTAAAGAGCATCTGTTCAAGCCATGAATCAAATGTAAAATGTATAAAGATGGCCTTACTAAAACTTCGCTCCAAAGTAATCTTTAAAGTTCTGGGCCAAACTGAGCAGTAAAAATAGACAGGTAACAAATTCATATATTCCTTAACTTATATAGTTTCCCCTAATACTAGTCTATCTATTCTTTTCTTCTTATTGCTTGGATTTTGTGTGAGATAAAGCATTGGCGTGTAAGGTAGCTTGGATCCATCAGCATTCATTCCATTGTATGTCGGGTATTCTCTTGCTGATGGGGACAGTGATAGATCAGAAGGAACAGCACTGTAGCAAGATAGAGACAATACATGTTCCTTGTTGACTTGAAACTCAGGAGAAAGCTCCCCAATTTGTGGTTATAGAGATAATGTATCACATAGTATATCCTTGTAAACAACTGTTACAAAATAGAGATCATCTACCACAAGTCATGGCACAGAGGCTGCTAGAGGTTTAAGGAGGAATCGATAGATAGATAGATAGATAGATAGATAGATAGATAGATAGATAGATAGATGATAGATAGATAGAGATAGTATGGATATGGATATAGATATAGATATATAGATATAGATGATGTAGATATAGATATAGATGATATAGATAGAGATAGAGATAGAGATATAGATGTAGATAATAACATCACAACAAAAACTTAGCTTTTCTAGGGGTACTCTCCAAAAAGGTTAATCTCAATCTCTTATGTGATTATCATTTCCAATTTCATATTTTGAAATGAGGAAAAGTTTATGCTTCAATTAATATATGAATAGCTTTTTAATTTATATTATAAAATCCTGTAGAACTGTCCTTTAAATTTCCCAAGGACTATCATTTTACTGTTGCTAAGACAGTGTGTCAGGAAAGCATCAATTACTTGTTTGTGTGCATATCTACTTCTTCATGGACTACAAATATGAGCGTAGATTTTAAAGATAAAGTACATTTTTATAGCACTTTTGTATCTCCATCTATTTCCCTGTCTTGCCTTCTTTACTTTTTCTCTAATGTTTATTTCATATAACCAATATATGCAGGTGTAAAGAATTGTCTCTATAATAGCTAATTTTAAAAATAATTCTTAAAATATGTGAATACTAAAGGTTTTGTTATAAACATAAAATCTGTCTATACAAGTTTAAGTTTGACAAAGTCATTAAAAATAAGGGAAAAAATTAAATGAAAGACAAAAGTACAAATAGATAAATAGCAGATACAGATTGCCCTGTGACCTTTAACATGAAATGGTCTTTCTAGTAGTAAATACAAGGAAAATTTTCAAGACTAAAATCTTATTAACAATAATTATGTGTGCAATGAGTTAAGAATCTTACCTGTGGGTTCAAGAGGAGAACAGTATTGAATGAGCAAACTCAGAAAAGGAAAGATGGAGCACCCTTGGTTATTGAGTTAACCATGGATCACACACTCTTTATGTACAATGTTCATCCTTTATTAACTGAAGACAGTTTAAAATGTTGTAGTCAAGGGAGGATTTTTGTTTGTTTGTTTAGATGTGTTTATTTTATTTTGTGTATATGAATATTTTGCCAGCATGCATATGTATACCCACTGTATGTCACCACATAGGTCAGAAGAAAGCAATAGAAGCTATGAAACTGAAATCACAGCTGTTTGTGAGATAGCAAGTGGATGCTTAGAAATGAAATTCAGTCTTCTACAAGTCCAAGAAATGCTTTCAGCCTCTGTTACAGCTCTCTAATACCAACTCTTCTGTTTAAACATTCATAATGATTTATAGGAAAGAAATCATTGGAAACAAAAAGGTTACATGTATATGACACTAAATATAATCAATTATACCTAAATTGTGCTATATTTATGCTTTCAGAGATTTAATAAAAACATAAATATATTCAAGAAAAACAAATAATATTAATGTAGGTGTTGGAACAATTTTACTCAATACCACAGAAACTACAAAAGCAAAGAAAATTATAAGAATATACACATTTTCAATAATAAAAGAAAATATTAATAGCAAACTTCTCCTATCAAAAGACACAGAATAACAAGGTAGATTGGAAAAAGAAAACCTGATCTTTGATGCCTCCAAGAAACACATCTCCAATTACACACACACACGCAGGCACACACATATAGACACACACACGTATATTTATGTGTATACATATATATATATATATATATATATATATATATATATATATATGACTTTAGAATTAAAGCATGTAAAATATGTTTTTTAAAGAACTAAGAAAAACACTACTACTATATTACTTTTATTACTATATTTTGTGAGATTCTTTTCTGGGGAGATAAAACAAAAAATATCTAAATATCCCCACTTACGGATATTTAGACAGCATAAAATGATGAAACCATACTTGGTTGTTGAACTAATTTGTTTTTTGGCTTTATCTACAAGAACCTTAGTAATGGATTCCATATTCTATCAAGAACGACTCAGTGAGACCTGTACTATTGACCCCTGACTCCAAAATATGTTTGATGACTCAAAAACTCTGAAAACTGAACTTTATACAGGATTTGCAGGTAGCTATATATATAGGTTGAAGAGTCTTCTCCAATCAGCATGGCCATCCAGTCTTTCCCATTTTCAGTTGTTTACTGCTTCTAAACCCTTGCATTTTGAGAATATTATAAATTTCACACACACCCCAAGTTTGAAGATTGTTACTTCCTGAGGCTCGAGGGTTATGTCACTCTCACCCAAGGATGAAATGTTTAAATTAAAAGGAAACTACTTCACAACATATTTTAGTAATTGTTAAAATTGGATTCATATCAAGAAATGTTCCATATCTAATGAGAAGACAATCACTCTTACAAACATGTGCAACTGACATGGAGTCAGTTTCATAAAATAAATATTACTAGGTATGACAACACAGATTAAGCCTGACAAAGTGGTCACTGGTGACTCTATATTCAAGCACATCATTAGAATTATTTTTAAAAATTGTAACAGAGAAACATCAGACGTACATAAATTTAAATGTAATTTCCCACATAGTCAGCTATCGAATTGAATGATGATTTTAATATGTATGTGAAAGGCATTTTACAAAATTCAATACTTTATGATAAAATGAGGGATCATATCTCAATATAATAAAGAATGTATATTATAAAACTAAAAATATTACCATGGTACATGGAAAAATCTTGAAGCATTCCCACTAAGAAAAATAATAAAACATAGGTACCTCTCTATCCATGCTTATGTAATACATTGCTTGATGGACTAGATAGAAAAATAAATCAAGAAAAAGAAATGAAAAGGATAGAAATAGTTGAAGAAATCAGTGTGTCCTTAATTGAAAATGATATGATTCTATACAGGAAAGACCCTAAAGGCTCTACTAGAAAATTCCCACAGGTACATGCTTTTTAGTAAATGGCAGGATATAAGAAAAATATACAAAAATTAGTTTTCCTATATAGTAAAGACAAATATGATAAGAAAGAATTTGTGGAAATAACCTCATTTATAAAAGCCAAAAAGGAGTCATGAAAACACAACCTCTGTACAAATCTGAGTAAGAAAATTAAAGATTCTTGCAATGAAAACATGGAACTAAGGAAGAAATGAAAAAAATTATATATGACAGGACCTAATTCCCATATTTATTAATTGGTAGATATTGTGGAACTAGATCTCTTACTAAAAGAAATCTTTGAATTTAGAACTAAACCAACCAAAATGATAGTTCCTTTTTTTCATAAAAAAGAAAACCCACATAATATTCATGGAAGCACAAATCATCCTAGATAGCCAAAGTGACAGTGCTATTCTGATAAATGGAAATAGAGGTTGAATATTTTCTATGTACATAATACATAGATGATAGATATAACAATTATAAATTGATAGATAATAGACAGATACACACATATAATGAACACATATATAATATATGTATATATAATAACATACTAGTGTTTTTTTCAAGGCTTAATTATAAATATCATCTTTTTGAAGTTGGTGGTGATCATTATAGAGACTCAAAATTGGTCAAATGTCGAAATTTTTTTAACTATGAGATGCTTGGTCCTTAATTAAACAATTACAACTTTACTCTTGAAGATATCACCATTCCTGATTTCAAGTTATGTCATAGAGCCATAGCAATAAAAATAGCATGGTACCAGACCAAATTAGACACATACATCCATGGAGTCCACTAAAATTGGATGAAGTTGTCAAAAATTGTCAAAAATTGTCATTGAAGACAGGGTAGAAGGAAGCCCCAACAAAAACTAAAAATGACAAGCACGTTCTATTAAAAACCTACTATTTCATAGGTGTATTGTTAAAAGAGAATAATTTTGAAAAGCAAAGGAAAGACAGTGCACAATTGACAAATAGCCCTCCATGAAAACTTAGATTATTAAACACATATGATAGTAAAATTTATAGAATACCTTGCTACAAACTGAGGGAGTTCACATTCCCTCCCCTGAAACACCACAAGGGTATTGCTAATATCCATGGTTGTACCAAAACTCATGACAGGTAATATATCTGGTCAAGCCTTCAGTGTTTTAAGAGAGAATCTACTATCTTTTTTGCTAAAGTGACATATCTGTTTCATTTTGTCATAGATGGCTATCATAATTCAGCTTTATTTTTCAAATTGATTCATATAACTTAGATTTTTTTTTAGAATGGTATACCTTCACAAATAGAAATATATAAGACATCATAGTTTGAAGAATATAATATCATGTTCAGAGAAAATAATGTCATTGTCAGTATATCTGATTATACCTGGAAATCTTTCACCATTAATGAATGATTTGATATTATAGCCAGCTGATTATGGCATCGTAATAGGCAGGGTTTGACATTATAATGAAGTGTATGACATCATCAATGTAAATATGATTTTACATGAAAGAATTTTAATTGAGGGCCTGTCACGATGGGATTGCCTGAGGGCCAATCAGTACCATATTTTCTTGATTGCTAATTGATATGATATGGCCCTGCTCATTATTGAGCAACATCTCCTCTCAGAAAGTTGCCCTAGCTTACATAAGAAAAGTAATTGAGCAAAGAGGGGGAAACTTTCTGCCACGGCCTCTGCTTCATTTCCTGCTTACAGGTTCTTGCTTGAGCTTCTGCCTTAGCTTCCCTCAGTGATGGACTCCTATAAGTTGTTATAAAAACAAACACATAAAACCAAAACAAACAAACAAAAAAAACCAAAAAACAAAACAAAACAAAACAAAACAAAAAACCCAAACCAAAAAACAAACAAAAACAAAAAAAAAAACAAAAACAAACAAACAAACAAAAAAAACTTTCATCCCCATTTTACTTTGGGTCACTGTTTTATCACAGCAAGAGAGAAGCAAACTAATAGTGACTCAGAACTTGCAAACTCAGCAAGTCAAAATGAGAAATAAGTGACTGCCCAGGGCTGAACCCTTTGGACATTTATATCACCTTTCTTAAGGCTCAGGAAATTTATATCACATTTTTAAAGGCTTGGAAATAATCTAAAGGAGAGGTTATGAATAATATGAAAACTGTACATTAGGAATGAATGCCACAGAATGTCTTCTAAGCCCACAATTTTCACTGCACTCATAAACTCATTGCTGATCTTGATGCCTGTACAAGAACTGTGTTGAACTGGGCTCATTGCTATTTAACCAAGTATGTAGGAAGAGCTCAAGAGACCCTACATATAACTAAAGACTGGGCAGTCAGTGGCAGCTGGTGGTGGAATATCCTTCTCTCCAATGGAATAGCTCATAAGTTGCCCATGTTGCAACAATTTCTTATATTCATTTACACATATTTAATTAAAGTCAGGCACTACCAACAACAAAAGGCATCAGATTAGAAGTGGGCTTCTTGGGAGTGGGTATATATATATATATATATATATATATATATATATATATATCTCACAGTGAAATTTTGAACCTAATAAATAACATACTGTAATCATAGGCAGACAAAAACAAAGTCCAGATTTATTTAACTAATTTAAGATGGAAAGTGAAAAACAATGGCAAAGTGTGGTACCCCTTCTTCCACCAGCATAGCTGGTTTTGTGACCAAGCCTTGGAAAGCCGCACACAGTGGCACCTGTTGTCTTGTTAATTAGGCTTGAGGTAAGCCTGGTGGCCCTGAAGCTTCACCATGTGTCTCACAGGACCTTGGCTCCACCCAGCCACCTCTGACCAGCCCACCAGCGCAAACCTGGGACATCTCAGGAGACTCCAGGCTTCCCACCAAACTCTAGAATGCCTGCACAGAAGACTGGGGGCAGGGCTTTCCTTCCTTTTTCCCCAAGTGCTTGTCCTCCATTAAACATTCGCTTTGAGCAGCAACCATGTAGCCATGGCGATTTTTCTTTCCCCACGTCCCTTAGTTTCATTTCAGCTTCGGGCCATCCCTCCAGGGAAACCCCGTCCACTATGGGCAGTGGACCCCAACAGCTAAGATACTAAAATCAAATAAATATGTGTACCTTAATCACAATGTCTATTAAAAATCAAGGAAAAGTGACATTTATTTGTATAAATATGTATTATCAATATTTACCATAAAAATCAATTCAAAACATTTTATAAGTAGTATTCCAATCAACACTAAATTCACAAATATAAATGTAGTTTTGTGATCCTCAATATGGTTACAACTAAAGATAAATTTACTAAAAACTGGCATTGTGTTTCTGTTTAAATAAAATAATAAAACAACTTTCCATCTATAGCAAAAACTATTACTGTTGTGTGCATGGTGATTTCTCCAGTCAGAGGTTCTAACAGGATGCAGACAGAAAATATTGCCAGATTTCTCTTTTTTAGTGAAAGTAATGTTTCACTCCCATCTACCCCAACCTACAGTTATCTAACATAATTCAGTGAGACATGAGAGCTGTCTAACATATATATATATATATATATATATATATATATATATATATATATATTGGACGAACCAGAATATGATTTAGACAAATTAAAGAGAACTCTGTTCAGGTATAATTTACTTTCATGTATTAGGGTATATCCTTTAAAATACCCTATAATATAATTTGTTAAAATATAATGTGTTTAATACAATCAGTTTTAAACAATCTGTTGTCTCTTCATTTAATATGATATTGGCTCTTGGTTTGCAGTAAATTGCTTTTATTATGTTTAGTCCTTGATTTCCTGATCTTACCAATACTTTTAACATGAAGAGGTATTATATTTTGTCAAATGCTTTTTCTGCATCTAAGGAGATGATTATCTGATTTTTTTATCCTTTGAGTTTGTTTATATAGTAGATTATGTTAATGAATTTTCATATATTGAACAAAACTTGCATCCCTGGGATGAAGCCTACTTGATCGTGGTGAATCACCATTTTGATGTTTTCTTGGATTTGGTTTGCAAAAATTTTATTGCTTTTTTTTTTTTATTTTTGAAAAATGAATTTAGTGTTTATTTATTTTTCATTTTTTAATCTTTTTTATTTGATATTTTCTTTATTTACGTTTCAAATGTTGTCCCATTTCCTGATTTTTACTTCGAAAGCCTCCTATCCCATCCCTCCTACCCCTGCTCAACAACCTACCCACTCCCAATTCAGTGTCCTGTCATTCCCCAATTTCTTTCTTAGCCTGTTTACCCTTTGTACAAAAAGACAACTCCCTTCACAATAGCCACAAATAATATAATATCTTTGGATAACTCTAACCAAAGAAGTGAAAGGCCAGTATGAAAATAACTTCAAGTCTCTTAAGAGAAAAATCGAAGAAGATCTCAGAAAATGAAGGGATCTCCCAAGCTCATGGATGGTCAGAATTAACATAGTATAAATGGCCATCCTACCAAAGGAAATCTACAGATTCAATGCAATCTCCATCAAAATCCCCACATAATTTTTCAAAGACTTGGAAAGAGCCATTCTCAAACTCATCTGGAGATGCAAAAATCCCAGAACAGAGAAACTATTTTCAACAATAAAATAGCTCTTTGGGGAATTACCATCCCTGACCTCAAGCTTTACTACAGAGTAATAGTGATAAAAACTGCATGGTACTGGTACAGAGACAGACATGTTGATCAATGAAATAGAATTGAAGACCCAGAAATAAAATCACACACTTATGGATACTTTATTTTTGACAAAGAAGCCAAAAATATGCAACGGAAAAAAGAAAGCATCTTCAATAAATGGTGCTGATCTAATAGGCTGTCTGTATGTAAAAGAATGAAAATAGAACCATGTTTGTCACCTTGTACAAAGCTCAAGTCCAAGTGCATCAAGGACCTCTACATAAAGCCAGATACACTGAATCTAACTGAAGAGAAAGTGGGAAAGAGAATTGAACTCATTGACATAAGAGAAAATTTCCTAAAGAGAACTCAACGGGTCATGCTCTAAGATCAAGAACTGATAAATGGGACCTCATGAAACTGGAAAGTTTCTGTATAGCAAAGGACATAGTCAATAGAACAAATTGGCAATCTACAGATTCAGAAAAAAATCTTCACTAACCCCACATCCAATAGAGAAGTGATATCCAACATATATAAAGAACTCGAGGGCTAACCACCAGAAAACCAAACAACTCAATCCAAAAATGGGGTATAGAACTAAACCCAGAATTCACAACAGAGGAATCTCAAATGGCTGAGAAGCACCTAAAGAAATGTTCAAAGGCTTTAGTGATCAGAGAAATGCAAATCAAAATGACCCAAAAATGACATGCATGGTATGTACTCACTAACAAGTGGATAATAGCCAAAGAGAGAGAGAGAGAGAGAGAGAGAGAGAGAGAGAGAGAGAGAGAGAGAGAGAGAGAGAGAGAAAAGTACAGAATACCCAAGATACAGTCCACAGAAAAAAGGTTAGCAAGCTGAAGGGCCGAAGTGAGGACTCCTTAGTCCCGCAGGGAAAGCAATCACAGCATAAATCAAAACAAAATAACAAAATAACCAAAGATAAATAAGTTCAATTCTAAAACAGAGTTGCATAGATAATATAAGAAGCTCATTTAGATCCTTACAACTTATATTTTTGGTTGTGAGCCTAGCCTTTAACGGCTGAGCCATCTCTCCAGCCCTAGATCCTTAAATCTTAATTGCAAAACTCAGCAAAGAAAAACCATGACAGACAAATCTTAGTTACACAGTTAGATGCAGAAAACACAGCTAAATTAATAACAAATTAATTTAATTATATGCAAATTAATATTGACTATACATGATAAATTCATTATATAATTAGATATTCAATTAGTACAGTTTAAATAGGAATAGAAAATAAAATCACAACATAAATAATTGAAGTTCTTATAAATTTAATGTATGCTGGCCTTTACAAAACACAGCAGACCTGACCCTTTTCTACAATATCACAAGGACTTCTGAAAGCTCATCATCCTCTCAGAAGTACAGGATCTCATTGATATTATGATAAGGCATAGCTTAAAAAATATCATAGGGAAAGATCCATATCTGCAGTCCTGCTGATCAAGAGGCTGTCTCAAATACATAAATATATCTATAATACAAACAGACATGTATTCATGTGATGGCATGAACACAGTAAACAAGACAAGACCCGAATATTGTAGAATCTGTTTAAGAGAATCAAAGTAATATTGTAAATTAAAGTTATTTTTAAGATTCAGTATTTTAATGTATGGAATGATTGCTCAGAGTACTTAAAAATGTTGTTCCTGCCCATGTTGCTGATGTGGGGATAACTTGATAATTTCCTGCTTGCACAGAATTTTATCATTAGAATATGTACAGCTCTAGATATGATCAATTGGACTGTAAAATATAATAAAGCAAAACAATCTGTGATAGAAAGGCACTTTATAGTCTAGTAAGACAAACCAGATAACTTTGAACTAATTAAAAATAGAAACCCCTGACTTGATAGAGTATAATATATGAATGAAAAATTCCAATACATTAAGACTTCAGAATTTTTAAAAATTTGGCTGGGGAAACGATGCAGAGAAAGTTTGTCTAAACATACAATATCCTCAAGTCTACATCCTGTACCCTGTATTGTTGTTCAGATGAATAATGGCATAAAATGGTTCTAAGAGTCTTAATCAGCATATCAATATTGTTTTTTTTCTTTTTTGTTTTTGTTTTTGTGTAAGTGCACACGCTACCGCCTCACTGGCAAGAATGGACATGGAAACCAGAGTCCTTCTGCAAGCATACCTTTATTACATCATGCGGAGGAAGAGGGCGAGCCCAAGATGGGTCCCACTTAAATACACCTCAGTGAGACATGTGTCGTCAGGATTGGCGGACTGCCCATTACCTCAAGTTATGCCCCGGGATGGGCGGTGACTTACGTGGCTTTTTCACAAGTCCATGCACACTGAACTTGTTTGTTTGTCCCAGGCTGGGGGTGGTTACAGGATATCGGCGCCATCTTGGAATGGCGGCAGAACCAGCTCGGGCGTGGCTCTCTACATTTTTTTTTTTTTTTTTTTTTTTTTTTTTTTTTTGGTTTTTCGAGACAGGGTTTCTCTGTATAGCCCTGGCTGACCTGGAACTCACCTTATAGACCAGGCTGGCCTCGAACTCAGAAATCCACCTGCCTCTGCCTCCCGAGTGCTGGGATTAAAGGCGTGTGCCACCACGCCCGTCTTCAATATTGTTTTTAAGAAACATTCTTGAAGCTAGAGGTTATAAGATGTATGTTTCAAAAATTAATTAAAATGCAGATTACATATTTATTTATTTTTCTATTAGCATCTAACAAAACTGTGCAGGTGACAGTCTTGAATACTTTCTATGGCTCTTGGAAGCTGCACAAAGCAGTTCTAGGATACTTTCTGTTAGAGGATGTCTACATATTTTATTGATGAAAGGTAGTTTCAAAATGCTCAGTGGCCTATATGCCATCTTCCAAATAAAAAGAGCCTAATTGTTAATCTTCTAAAATAAAATAATAATAATAATATATTATTATTATTACCATCTTTAATTATTGTTTTAATTTTTTATGAGTCATATGTGCATGGGGTGCCAGAGATCCCACCTTGAGATCATTGGATTTTTTTGTATATACAGTTTTCTCCTTACTTCTTTAGTAGTTTAATAAACTCACTTCACCAGGTTTGCTTTGGGCATACTTTTAAGTACTGAGCCACCTCCCAAGCCCTTACTATTCATCTTACAACACAAAAATTAATGATGTCATATATTAATAGTTTTAAATATGTCTTATGCTTTTTTCCTAGAAATGGGAGTTACACCTACTTAGTGCTCTCAAAATAAATGTATAAATAATATAACTTTTTTTTTTTTTTTACAGAGCTCTCAACTTTTCATTTCTTGTAAGGGATTGTAAGACTAAATTAATTTTATCACTCCATTATATGTTTTATGAAAAAGGTCTTATTATTTTAATAACAAAGGAATATGCATTTTTTTCTCTCTGTATTTTTGTTTCCTTTTCCATATGGACTATCTTTGGAAATCTGTGATACTCAGTCACACCTATGTATTTTCTGAAGTTTATATAAAACCGGTGCTATTTCTTCCTAGTTGTTCACTGAAGTTCATCAATAAAACAGGCTAAGTTAGAAGTCTTCATCCTGAAAAGTTTTTGATGAGTAAATTTTTATACAAAGATAGATAGAACTACTCTGATTTTCATTTCATTTGTTAGTTAGTTTGTTTGTTTGTTTGTTTGTTTGTTTTTCAAAGCAGGGTTTTTCTGTGTAGTCCTGGCTGCCCTGGAACTCATTCTGTAGCCTAGGCTGTCCTCCAAATCAGAAATTTGCCTGCCTCTGTCTCCAAAGTACAGGAATTAAAGGCATGCACCACCACTGCCCGGCTTCAATTTCATCTTCTGTCAGTTTTTTAGTTATAATTTTAATGTGAATTTAATGTTATTTTTATTATGCTTTCCTTTACTGTTACTTAGTATTTATAATTTAATAATTAGATTGGAGATCATTACAGGACAAAATGATAATAAATTTCTTTAATTTCTATAAGTATATGCAAAAGGCAATGAATCACTGAACTAAATGTCCATGTACTTAAAACTCATTATCTTTGCCTTATTTGTAACAAAGTATTTTGTAGAAATGAATTCCTTTTAAATTATTAATATTATTATTATTGCAGTGTTTTAAATTCAGAGTTACATTATACTCTTTCCTTATAATATTCTTGACTTAGTTTTCTAGTATCCTATAGGAATCCCTTTCTTAAAATTTATTACTTTAAAAATAAAGTTATATAAAGTATGATTATTTAAATTGATGAAAATGAAAATGCAAGCTGATATCCTACTTTTGAATCTGAAATCTGGCAATGCTAATATGTAGTTATGTTGCAATCAGAATAATATAACAATTATCTATTTATATTATATGGTTAAGCAATTGAATCTTTTAATTACACATGATCAAAAGTTTTTTTCATTTTTAAGAAAAAATAGAAATAAAAACTTTTTGTAATGTATTTTACATTTCACTTGTCTTTTTTACCACTTAGTAATTATAACTAAAGAAGTAAAGAACATAAAAATATGAAGAAAATATCAATATAACATTTTTAAAGCAAATAAAATTCTGTGTTTATGTTTCCCCTTTTTTCCAACATGATATGGCCCATTTACATTTAAAACATAATTAATTATTTAAGCATCCATTAACAGTTAAAGTTTCAAAAATTAATCTGGCATAAAAGAGGTGACCAATTTTATCGGTATTTCTCTTGAGATTACTTCCAGACTTGAAGCAAGCATGTAATACAAAGTGTTGCCTAGCACACAGGGACGAAAGAATGAATTGTGGGTGAATTGACCACCCAATGCTCAGGTTTCTCTGGATCATCACACATAGGACTTTTTCCAGGAGCTTCTGGGAATTATAATGAAATGTCCAACAAGAACACATGCCATACATACAAAAAGCAAGACAGAGATTCCAGCACAAAGGCAGCAAAAGGACCCAAAGAAGGTTGGTATGCAGAAAATATCTTTAATATTTATACTAAAAACATGTTTTTGTCTTAATAGCTTCAAAGCTTCTGAATGAAGAACAAAAAGATTTGCATGACACCAAACAGAAAAAAAAAAAAACATTGTATTTTGCGCATTCTTTTAACCTTAAGTGAGCCAACTTCTTCTAATATTTGTTGAGAAAGTGAGTCGAGTTATATTCTGGATTTTGAACATTTCATGTAAGCAGTGGTTACAGTGGTTCTTTCAATATTTAAAGTTATAATGTATCTAAATACTATGATTTGAAAAGTCATTACGCATTGTTTTTGTGTTTGTTTTTTGTTTTGTTTTGTTTTTCGAGACAGGGTTTCTCTGTATAGCCAGGGCTGTGCTAGAACTCACTTTGTAGACCAGGCTGGCCTCGAACTCAAAAATTCGCCAGCCTTCCAAGTGCTGGGATTAAAGGCGTGTGCCACCACATCCAGCTTTGCATTGTCCTACATTGGGCAAACTAATGGATTTCTCACAAACAATATTTAAAGCTACTTGTTGTCTCTATGTTATTTGTTTTCATGTTTTCTTAAAAATTCCTCCAAGCTGGTAATGAAATGAAAGACATTTGTTGTTGTTGTTGTTGGTGGTGGTGGTGGTGGTGGTGTTGTTTTGTGTTTTTTTGAGACAAGGTTTCTCTGTGTAGCCCTGCCTGTCCTGGAACTCACTTTTTAGACCAGGCTGACCTTGAACTCAGAAATCTGCCTGCCTCTGCCTCCCGAGTGCTGGGATTAAAGGCATGTGCCACCTGGCAGAAAGACACTTTTTAAAGGAAACATATACATCCTCTTTCTAAACTGAAAAAAAAATTACCCATAAATCTAAGGTTTTAATGTATTTTTTAAATGAAACCTTTGGAAAAGCTGAAAAACAGATATTTAATATCACTAGAAATTAAATTTAATTTTATTTAAATCCATTGATAGCCTCTCAATATTTCACATGCACTAATTATTCCAATAGTTTTTATTTTGAACTTATTTCTTCCTTCAAAAATGAACTATAATGAAAATATAGAGCTATATTTATCTGTTTTACATTATAAACAGTAAAGCTACAAATACAAATCATGGGAATCTTTGTATTAGTTTGTTTTCAGTAAGCCAACTAGACTTTCATATCTAGTAAACATATCTTCTCAAAAACCACTGTAATGGTTAATCTTGATTTTCAGTCGACAGAACATTGAATCTCCAAAAAGACAAATTTCTGGGCCTCTCTGTGAAGGATTATACATATTAGTTTAACGATTGGTAAAATCCTAATTAGGACGAGTTCTGTTTTATGGACTGGGGTTCATGACTAGATAAAGGGTAGAAAGTGAGCAGAGTACCAGTGCTCATCATTCTTTACATTATATCTGAGAATAAAATATAACCAATATGCTCATATTCTAGTGACTGTTTTCTCCATGTCATGATGGACTTCTGTGCACAATGTAAGCTAAAATAAACCAAGTTAATTTCTGTAACATGCTTTGGTAGATATTTGTCACAATAATGGAGAAAGTAACTAATCTTACCATGTATTAAATTAACTGTCAATGGTAAATATCCTATATCATTACCTAATCTGGACTGTTAAAACTTTCATAAGCACTAGAGCCAAAATTCCAGGAATATAGATTATATGTGGGAATAAATTCTTTTCCAAATTGACAGTATGCTTAAATATTGTAGCTAATAAAAAGCAGTAACTGAAATTAACTCTAAGTCTTCACTATATTCCTTCTTAAGAGTATAATTAGCTATCTTACAATGAGCTAACTACAATAATTAAAAGGTAGCATGAAGTAAATGACTGATACCTATATAAGTAAGGTCAATGCATAAAGGACACAATGTATTATATTTTGAAAGATCTTATGTAGAGTCATTTGACGCCTGGGCATGCAAGGTCCATATGATGTAAGCATAATTTCCAGAGAATGAGCAGTGAAGTTTGATATACAACTTTGTGAACTTTTGGTTCTCTTATCTAGTCTAGCTCGTGTACAGACATTCTTGGCCTCATAGTGATGCTTGCTACTAAACAATAAATTGAAATAACAACCCAGCTACAAACTCTGATCAGCAATGATGACTTGTCTGCAAGATGGGATAGTATAATTCTGGCACAAAGCTTCTCGAAGTAACCAACCCATAGTTGACTTGTGTTAAGGTGTAGTCCATGAGATGGAGCTTATTCCCAATAATGGTGGCCACAAACTAGAGACCAGATAACTAGGAACCTGGGGAAAAACAAATATTTCTGTTCTGCTAAAGGAAAGCCTAAAAACAAAGTGGTGCCTAAAATCAAACTGCTGTGCTCATATCTATATCATAGATATGTCTTGCTCATCGATAATCAGAGGAACTTCCTACTGCAGCAGATGGGAACAAATACAGACACCTACAACCAGATATCACATAGTACTAACTGGGATATCTCCATCAAGTCTGTGCCCTCAAGGGTGAGAGAGCTCTATGGAAGAGGAGATGGGAGGATTAAAAGGGTCACAAGGAATGAAAGACCTGAAGGAAACAAAGCTCCCAATACCACAGAACTACCACACATATGAACTCACAGAGACTGTGTGTAGCATGCATAGAGTCTGCAATGGTCGCTGCTAGAATGAGTTTAATTGTTGAGAGAGAAAATGGACATAAGCCTCCAACACTAATCATTTAGCTATCTCCAGTTGACATCTACTTGCTAATGAAAAATTAATTCTCTGCAAGGGAGTTTCATTAGGTATACAAACCACTATTGAAGACAGACAACTTAACCAGCACAGAACATGGCCAACAAAAAATAAAAATAATGGCATCATCAGAGGTTCTCTGTTTCATAATAAGTATATTTCGCTATCTTCTCTTCTTTTTTATTTTCATTCATTCATTCATTCATTCATTCATATTTTTAACCTTATAAGATATTTGCTTCCAGCTTTTTATCTTTATGGGATATATATATATATATATGATAGAAACCTGAAGAGTCATTACTCATTGTATTACATTGTCAAACTAATGGATTACTCAAACATTATTTAAAGCTACTTGTGTCTCTCTGTTATTTGTATTCTTGTATTCATGTTTTCTTTTTCTTTTTCTTTTTTTTTTTTTTGTTTTTCGAGACAGGGTTTCTCTGTGTAGCCCTGGCTGTCCTGGAACTCACTTTGTAGACCAGAATGGCCTCAAACTCAGAAATCCACCTGCCTCTGCCTCCTGAGTGCTGGGATTAGAGGCGTGCACCACCACACCCTGCTTGTATTCATGTCTTCTTAAAAATTCCTCCAAGATGCTAAAGAAATGAAAGACACTTTTTAAAGAAACATATA
>LR753702.1:104244-132230 GCA_902729485.2 Mus minutoides | reverse complement strand
AGTTAATAGGATCTGGGAGAAGTTGGAGAATGAGAAACTGTAATCAGGTTATTTTGTATGATAAAAAACTGTTTTTCTTGAAAAGAAAAATAGGCAGAGATGGGGAGCAAATGATTTGCAAACTTGAATACCACCATTTGAAAAGAAAGGGAGATAATTACTATGACTCATTGCTTCCCAAATGTTTCATTTGTTTCTGTGTCTTCAATTGATACAATAAGATACAAAAATAAATGGAAGTAACATGGGTCAAAATTCCTATAAACAATGGGACTTTACTTCCCAGTGATTTGGGTTACTTGATGTTAGAGTTCCAGGTTCCTAGTGACATATGATTCCCTGAGAAGAAAGAACAAGTTCTAATAAACTTACTTTTTTTTTTTTTTAGATATTTTCTATATTTACATTTCAAATGTTATCCCCTTTCCTAGTTTCCCCTCCAAAAATCCCCTAGAATCTCCCCCTTCCCCTGATCCCCAGTGCAACCACTCCTGCTTCCTGGCCCTGGCATTCCTCTATACTAAGGCATAGAACCTTCACAGGACCAAGGGACTCTCCTTCCATTGATGACCAACAAGGCCATCCTCTGCTACATATGCAGCTAGAGGCATAAGTCCCTCTGTGTGTTTTCTTTGATTGGTGGTTTAGTCCCAGAGAGCTGTAGGGTTACTTGTTAGTTCATATTGTTGTTCCTCCTAGGAGCCTGCAAACACCTTCAGCTCCTTGTGTCCTTTCTCTAGCTCCTTTATTGGGGACCCTGTGCTCTGTCTAACTGTGAGCATCCACTTCTGTATTAGTCAGGCACTGGCAGAGCCTCTCAGGAAACAACTATATCAGGCTCCTGACATCAAGCTCTTGTTGGCATCTGCAATATTGTCTGGGTTTGGTGTTTGTTTATGGGATGGATCCCCAGGTGGGGCAGTTTCTAATAAACTCTCAGGTGTGCTCTCACATGAGAAAATATGGCTAGTAGATAAAGGCAACTCCCAGGTTGATTAGACAACCAAAGATTTATTCACAGTGAGCTTAATGATGATGTGCAGTCATGACATAGTGGATTTTATAGCTCAGAAAGTGGAAAAATCAGAAAGGGTGATGATATATTACTCTCTCTCTCTGTGTGTGTGTGTGTGTGTGTGTGTGTGTGTGTGTGTGTGTGTGTGTATGTGTGTTCGTATTTGTTTACTTGTGTGTAATGGGAGCTGAGGATCTCCACAGGTTGGCCTGCATTCATGAGTGTGGAACGGCAGGAATGACAGAATGCTTTCAGTCACGGTTGTCTTTATTTTTTTCCTGTCCTCTTCCCAAAATATGTTTTCCCAACATCAGTCAAAACTTTGTTTTATATTATTTTGTTTGTAGCTTATATCTTATTTGTAGCCTATATCACTTCCAGAAGGAGGTCTAGGAAAAGACAAGTTTTGTTTTTGTCATGTCAAGAGTGAATTGAAAAACTAAAATGCTCTTGTCAAATGTGGATTTTAAAGCCCCACATGATCCTCTAACCACCCTCTGACAGTCCTTGCAGATCTCCCCATAGTTGGCAGCTCAATGTGAGGCATTTTCTACTTCCTACAATTTTCCCTATTTTTTTTCAAAATATTTCATCTGAATCCAGTAAATGGCAGCTTCATCTCCACATTACAAGAAGATTTCTGAATTTTATCTCTGCGTTTCCATTCTCCAAAGTTATGTAGGCTCTAAATCCTATCTTAATCATCATTATTATAATACTTTTAGTGATTGAGTTTTTCTAAATTACATAAAACTTGATTTCCAATCAAGTAACTTAGTGGAAAGTTGAACCAGAAAATAATATACAAAGAAGCAAATACGAATTACAAAAATGTAGCAAATGAGACAAAATCTTAACTGAAGTAATTAATAAATATTAAATACAGATGTACAACTAATTGATAACTGACAAAAATAAGGAATTAAAAAGTCCTCAAATTGAATCATAGTGTGAAAAACTGTTGGAAAACAAGCTGAAGAAACATAGGTCAAAATTAATGCTTAATATACAGGTAATTGCTGTTTCAGAAAAATAAAGATGTGTTAGACAATATGTGAACCTACAGTGACCAAAATAGAATCAAAAAGTTTGAAGTAAATAAGTCCTAAAAAATAACCAAGAAATAGACAAATATCACTTCAAACAATCTCTATATCCAGGCCAAACGTACAGCATAGACTATCAATGCAGAGGTATTAACCAAAAACTGAAAGTATGACAGCTTAATTAAATCAGAAACTCATAGCTGCAAACTAATAAAAGAAAAAAAAATAGAATTAAGTTATAAGATATGATGGACTTGAGATAAATACAAAGGTAAGTTTAGATACACATATTATAAAATTTTATTCATTTAAATAAAAATTAAAAGGTAGTATCTTTGTCACATGGGATATTTATTGTCAATAAATAAGTCTAAAAGGAAAGTATTTAATTGTGCCTTAAGAGACCAGTAAAAGATTTCAAATATGGAGTAAAAGAGGATGTCGTGCCTTGTAAGAAGCTGTTTGTAAAATATGAAACCCACTATATGCATGCCTTGTGAAATATACTTAATTTACAAAATTAATAGAAAATATTAATCAAAGACAAAAAATAGAAAATGAGTTTGGCATTTCTCAAAGCAACATATATGTGTGTGAAAGAGAGAGGCTTACCAAAATAAATTCTAACTTGAACCACTTCACACACACACACAAAAAATCCACTGGAATAATTAATTATATTCTTTCTTACTTTACTAAACAAATTGTTTATCTAATAAAGAGAAAAAAAAATATCATGAGCGGTGGTGGCACATGCTTTTAATCCCAGCACTTGGGAGGCAGAGAAAGGTGAATTTTTGAGTTCGAGGCCATCCTAGTCTATAGAGTGAGTTCCAGGACAGCCAGGGCCACACAGACAAACCCTGTCTCGAAAAAAAAAAAAAAAAAAAAAAAAAAAAAAAAAAAAAAAAAAAAAAAAAAAAAAAAAAAAAAAAAAAAAAAAAAAAAAAAAAGCAAAATATAACCAATTTGAAAATTCAATTGTTATTAAATATTAAGATGAACATATCTATACTACCAGAATCCATCTTGCAATTCCTTATTGTTTCTGAAGTGACAAACAGCAGAAAAGTCAAATTCAGAGATCTTAGCAAGTATGAAATACACAAAGAAATTAAACAGCTGCAATATGTAGACATAACAGAAAGTTAGAAATCTGATGAACAAAATGAACCACTTCCTGGTGTCTAACTCTAAGAGGTAGAGAAATACTCTCAAAAAAAAAAAAAAAAAAAAAAGATGATGAACTTCAAATATCCACATGAGCTGACAAAAATTTAGCATGTAAAATCTGTGTTAAACTCTCTGGAAACTGTGTTGCTTTAATTTATATTAGTTTTTACAAGGGAAGAGTGATTAAAAAGTAACGGGATTGATGCCACCTATTTAACTTGTAAAACTTCTCTGGAAAATTTTTTGCATAATCTTTTCAGTACAGAGAGTAAATGCAGAAGATTGTTTTTAAAAAAAATCAGAAAAATGTTAGATTCTGTAGAGTCACTTAACATTTTTCCATCCTCTTTGTTAGAAAATTAGTATGAAAATATGGGTGTAACTTTGTATTTTCAGCTAAAACCAACATCCCTAAAGTTTGAAATGTGAAAGTTATGTGAGTAACATGAATATTTTGGATATATGAAAACAGAGGCAGAATGATAGAGGACTTGGACTTATATGTTGGGAACAAAAAATGGGGAGGCCTGGGGAAGGCCCTGGGGAAGATGGGGGGGGGGTAGAAATAGCCCACGTCTGGCCAGATTTCCTGTGCTCTGGCCAGGCAGACACGGGAGAGCTGCTGGACACTTTCCATTGGGCCCTGGATGGGCATCTGAGCCTCTGACCCCACTTGGTGGGGGGTGGACAAGGGGTAGCCCCTGACCAGGGACCCTGAGACAATACCCCAGAGAGGGATAAAGGAAGAGGTTCCCAACACTGACCTAAGTGCATAATGGATCTTGATGGAGCAGAGACTCTCTGTGGTTTAAGAGCTTTATTATAGAAATGCATGGGGGGAAGAGAGGAGAAAGAGAGAGAGAGAAACAGAGAGAAGGCTAGAGAGAAAGAGAATAAGAGAGAGGAGAGGAGAGAGGAGAGGAGAAGACAAAGAGGAAAAGAAAGAGAAGAGAGAAGTGAGAGGTGAGAGAACAAAGGAGTGAGAGCATAAGAGTAAGAGAGTGAGGTGGAGGCTGAACACCCCTTTTATGGTCTTCACTGTTGCTAGGTAACTGGGAAGAAGTTTAACCTGAAGCTCAGAAGCTTGGGCTATTGTCTACTTTACTAATGACCATGCTTCTCTTCTGGCTGTGGGAGGTGGTGACTTAGGCAGGTGCCAGAGTTCCAGGAGCATAAGGGAACACCTACTGTATTATGAAGGTGAATTATGACCATTGGGGTTCAGTCCTCTGCTCAACTGGAGACCAGCCTGCAATTCCCCATACTTATAGATGCCTACAATGGGAATAATATCCAAAACATAAAAGAATGTAATACTTAGCAACACAGAGATGAACACCATCACTATCACCACCACCACCAATACCAAGAAACCTACAAACCTGTAGACTAAATGTAATTCTGAAAAGGATCCTACAATATGTGATGCTGTGTGACTATATTCTCAGCCTTCAGTAGTTAGGCAGGAACATTATCACGTACTGGAAAACAGCATGGGCTATAGATTATTTCCTTGGCAAGCCAGACAATTACTGTGTTAAAACATCAGTAACCAGTATGAATAAAATGACAACAAATACCCACTAACATGCATAAATATTCTAAAATAATGAAAACTGCTCTAAAATAATACGTCCTCCAAATCTTATCAAGAAGATGAAAAATATGGGAGAGGAAGAAAATCTAATACATCTTTATAACAGCAGAGCCTAAAAAGCATTACAAAGGCTTCTGAAACAGCAATAAAAATTAAATATGCCTTGTATCAAGGAAAAGAGCAATTTAAACTTTCATTCAAGAGAATTCTATACTCAATTCTGCAATAAGGAGATTATATAATGTGGGTTTTTATCAAATCTGCCATTTTAGTCTAAAGGGTGGCTATACTTATGACGTCAAGGACAACACAAGTATATTGTCAGTGTCAAGAAAAGGACTTAAAATCTTAGACATTCAATACATGAAATTAAATCTTTAGCTAAAAGTTTGCTATATTATTTAGTATATATATGCCTGTGTCCATGTCTGCATGCATACACACTTCTGGAGGTCAGAGGACAACTGGCTAAGGTTGGCCCTCTTCTTCAGTCAAGTATATCCAGGGAATAGAACTCAGATCATAGACTTAGCAATAAATAACTTACTATAAATGTAAAGTATATAGAAAAATTTCCAAAGAATAAGGAACAAAGAAACAATAATTCACAAAAATGTTTTAGGCTCCAAAAATAAACTATTGTGATACACTAAAGCAACAATTAACCTAAATAAAATGGGCACTCAGTATCAACTTATATTGGCAAAAAATTCAATCAAGCTTAATTTTAAACTTTGAAAAATGATAAGATTATTTTTGAGACTTAATGTTTACATGAATAAGATAAGAAATTGCTTGGCACACCTGGCTAATTTGTGAATGAGCATGCCATTCGCAGTCTTGTGTCCTATTTCATTACTGTACTTTAAAGGTTTTAGAGTTTTCAAAATCAAAATTAGATTACAAATCCATCAGACATTTAAATGATATATTAAAACTATAACATATAAAAGTACATCCAAGGGAGAGAACTGGAGCAGAATGGAAATGTTGATGGGATCATTAAGCCAGCATGGGAAAATCCAAAGCTTAATACTGAGAAAGACAGGGCTGACTTGGATATGCTCCTACACGTTTTAAAAGTATAATTGATTTAGAAGTAAAATCGATCACACACAACAAACTAGCAGCTAACAGCATTGCTGAGTTGGCTCTTTTTGTAAGTCTGGCTTATTAAAAAGAGAAGAAATAGCTGAACTTAGCACGTAGTATATTTGCATGGAAATCATAGCTCTATAATTCTTAAAAACAATTTGTTAGTATTAAGAAATCATTTCCTTAAAATTTACATCAATTTGCATATTCAGACCTTTGAAAATCCACTGTTAAAGGTTAAATATTGTATAACCTATATATAAATAATATGTTTTATACTTCAGTTTATTAAGATTTAAATCAAATATTTTAATTTGAATAGATATATATGTATTAGCAAAAATATTACTATAATTTCATTCTGTAGCATTACAAATTATAAGAAAAATATAACTTCAGTGTTTAGACATTCATCCTTGTGTACAATATTTATTTTTTTAAAATGAGGTAAACAGAACAAAATATTTAAAAGAAAATATCAGTAAAAACAATCTTATTAAGGTACTTTGTCTTTTTTTGTAACACCAGCACTTGGAGAAAGATACAGGAGAATTGTAAACCTGAGGATGGACTGGACTACATAGTAAGAACGAAGGCCACCCCAAACTATTGAGTGATGTTCTGTCTCAAAATGAATGCATGGGTAAACAAATCAAATATGGCCAAGGGCATTGGCTGCTCAAGGAATGGGGTTTGTTCCATAGGGGGGAGGCATAGTATATCATTAAACTTAAAGTTTTATTTAGGGAGAAACCTGCTCATTATCAATTTGGTTCTCTCATTCTTGGGTGTACCTTAACAAATACAGAAGCCAATTGATTCTGATTATTAAATAACAACATGGCAATCACATTTCCTGATTCAGGAATAAAGAGGTGAATCAGTCCTTCATGCCTTTACAGAAGCCAACTCCCTGCTTTATGTGGGTGGTGCACGCTCTGGGAAACATCTATTTGCTAGTCCTGTGCATCCAACTCTGTTGTCATGACAGCTGAATTACCTCTGCATATGGCTTAACATAAAAAGCCCTTGGTTTGGGGATTATTTGATATTTTCTTTGGGTTTCTTTGTTTACTTATCAGAACACTATGTTTCCTACTTTGCTTTGCAATTTCTTGGACATACAAAACAAAAACTTGAGTTACAAATAACATGTAAATTATCAAAAAAATACAATGACCAATTAAACAAGATGTTGCACAAACATTAAGACAAATCCATCTTACTAGAAATTCAAATTACGATTTGTGCTTCTGACACAAATCCATCAATTTCAAGCATATACATTTCCATACCAGGCTATCCAATAGCAAATACATTTAACACCTATCCAAACTATTCATCTTCACGTTTGCAACAGAAAATATTTTCTAATTTAAATAAAAATGAATTATAAATACTATTAGAATTTTAATTTTGTATTTTTTAAACATGCATACTAGGCTGAAGAGGTGGCTTAACCAGAGGATAAGAAACTTTGTATCAAGGGCATGAGGTTCTAAGATCAGATTATCAGAAATCAAGTAAAGTGCCTCTGTGGCTACATAGAGGCCTTTAAGACCAGCACTGTAAGAAACAGGAGAAATTCTTGGTCTTCCCGGTCTGTCTCTAAATGGTAAGGAAATTATAGAGCATAATAGTGAGCATTGACATTTTCCTCCTAACTCTTCAGAGATGAAACAGGTGTTACGTACCTCACAGCACATATACACATATAAAACACTCATGTATACACATACAATAACATGTAAACCAAATGCTTATGTGAACTCTAAGTAATTTTAAAACAATACAATAAAATGTAATAAAATACAACAAAACCAACACATCAAATTGCCAATAAAAAATTGACAATAAAAAAGGAAAAGTGTCCAAGAGGGCACAAAAGACTCACATGCACACTCAGGATAGCCATAAGAACATTAAAATGGAATCCACAATATGTAAACAAAACAAAAACATTTGGTACTATATATATATATATATATATATTAAAAACAATAAAAATAATAGTTATAATACACAAAACAGAAGAGGCCTGACATGACAGTGTGAAATCAGGGATGGAGATAACTTGGGCAGGCGTTTTATTTTATTATACAAGTTTGTTATAGCTATTTCACATTAAGTTCAAGATTGGACTTTCAAGACTATTCAAGATTGTGTTGCACTTTTGATGGGGATTTTATTGATTCTGTTGTTTACTCTTTTTTTTTCTTTTCTTTTTTTTATTTATTACATAATTTCTTCATTTACATTACAAGTGCTATCCCAAAAGTCCCCTATACCCTCCCCCCGCCATGCTCCCCTATCTACCCATTCCCATTACTTGGCCCTGGGATTCCCCTGTACTGGGGCTTACAAACATTGCTAGACCTAGGGCCTTTCTTCCCCTGTAATGGCTAAGAAGGCCAACTTCTAATACATATGCTGCTAGAGTGTAGTTTGCTCTTTGTAGGATAGCCATTTTGACTGTTATAATCCTATGGATCCAGGAGCCCAGGTCATCTTTCCATCTTCTTCAATTTCTTTCTTTAATGTTTCAGAGTTTTTTCACACAAGTATTTCACTTGTTTGGCCACAGTTACCTCAAAATATTTTAAATTATTAAAGTCTATTGTATTATGCATTCCTTTTTCAGGTCACTTGTTATTTTTGCATAGAGGAGCTACTGATTTTTCTGAGATAATTGTATATCTGTCTACTTTGCTGAAAGGGTTCTTCAGGTGTAAGAGTTTCCAAGTGAAGTTAGTTAGGGTCATTTATATATGCTATCATTTAATCTGAAAAAAATGGTAATTGGACTTATGTTCTGAGTTGTATGGTTTATCTCCTTTATTACTTTTATTTCTCTAGATAAGACTTCAAGAACTGCACTTAATAGGTAAGAGAGTGGATAACCTGGTCTTGTTCCCACTATATGTGGAATTGCTTTGAGTTTCTCTCCATTGAAGTTGATGTTGGCCATGGGTTGCTTTAACTTGCCTTTCTTATATCCCTTGTGTTCCTAATCTCTCCATCGTTTTTATCATGAAGGTGCATTTGATAAAATTCAAATGACTTTACTTCATCAAAGGAGACAATCACATGTTTGTATGGCTGTATTTGTCGAAAGATATTGCTTGGATTTTGTTTATCAATGAATGTCTTATTTTCTTTATTAATTGTGATTAAAATATTTGCTTGGTATAGCAGACTGGGATAGCATCTATGGTCTTTCAGAATCATCTAGATTATAGAGTCCCCATTGGGAAATCTGTTCTTATTCAAATAAGTCTGTTTTTCTATGTTATTTGGTCATTTTCTTTTACAGGTTTTAAAATTCTTTCCTTGTTCTGTGCCTTAGTATGTTAATAATCATGTGAAGGGAAGGCTTTCTTTTCTGATGTTTGCTTTTCTGTAAGACTGTTGCACTTGATAGGCATTTCCGTTTTTATTTTTATTTTATTTTTAATTTATTGGTTAATCATTTCATTCATTTATATTTCAAAGGATATCCCCTTTCCTCGTTTCTCTCCACAAAACCCACATCCCACCCCTTCTTTCCCCTTTTCCTCCTTCCCTTTACCTTTATGAGGGTGCTCCTCTATCCACTCACCCACTTCTGCTTCATCCCTATATTATCCCCCTATGCTTGGGCATCAAGTCTCCACATGACCAAGGGCATACCCTCTCATTGATGCTGGACAGGGCCATTCTCTGCTATATATTTATCTGGAGCCATGGTTGGTGATTTAGTTCCTGAAAGCTCTGAGGGTCTTGCTATTTGATACTGTTCTTCCTATGGAATTGCAATCCCATTCAGTTCCTTGAATCCTTCTCCTGTCTCTTCCATTGGATTCCCTGGGTTCAGTCCAATGGTTGGCTATATTAGTCAGATACTGGTAGAACTTTCAGGGAGCAGCCATTCCAATCTCCTGTCAGCAAGTGACTCTTGGCATCAGCAATAGTGGAGGGATTTGGTGTCTGCACAGGGTCTGGCTCCCAGAGTAGGGAGGTCTATGAATGGCCTTTCCTTCAGTCTCTGTTTCGTTTTTTGTTCTTTTCTTTTTTTTTTTCTTTATGCAGGAATAAGTCTGCGTTCCCTCAACTACGAGCCATGGCTATCAACTGGAAGGGATCTCTACAGGTTATAGCCCCCTTTTGTTGGGTATTTAGGCTAAAGTCATCCCTGTTGGATCCATGGAGCCTCCACATCTCTGGCATCTGGGACATTCTAGTGTCTACCACAGTTCCCCATCCAACAGCTTGACCCCCAGTAGTTCTGGCACAACCAGGATCACAGGTTAGTCCCCAATCATTGTCCTAATACTTGGCCTAACTGGGACTGCCTCCACAGACCCAGGGGATGCGGGAACTTCTGCCCAGTCTGAGACACATGTTCCTTCCCATTTGTACATGAGCCAGGGAGCAGAGGCTTTGGACCAGCCTCCCCCTACCCACTCACATCCAGAAACAGCTTGATCCCCCCCAAAATTTTTAACACACCCAGGCTCACAGGCTCACAGGAGAAACTGGCCCAGTAAGAGACAGCAAGGCCAGTTAACACCAGAGATAATCAGATGGGGAGAGGCAAGTACAAGAATATAAGCAACAGAAATCAGGGCACCTTGGCAGTATCAGAAACCAGTTCTCCTACTACAGCAAGTCCTGCATATTCGAACACACCTGAAAAGCAAGAAGCTGATCTAAAATCTTATTTTATCATGATGATAGAGGACTTTAATAAGGACATAAGTAAATCCATTAAAGAAATACAGAAGAACTCAGGTAAACAAGTAGAAGTCCTTAAATAGGAAACACATAAATCCTTTAATGAAACACAGGAAAACACAAACAGGTGAAGGAATTGAACAAAACTACCCAGGATCTAAAAATGGAAATAGAAACAACAAAGAAATTACAATGGGAGAAAACGCTGAAGATGAAAAACCTAGGAGAGAGATCATGTGTCATAGATGCAAGTATCACCAACAGAATACAAGAGATAGAAGAGAGAATCTCAAGTGTAGAAGATACCATAGAAAACATTGACACAACAGTCATAGAAAATGGAAAATGCAAAAAGCTCCTATCTAAAACAACCAGGAAATCTAGGACAAGATGAAAAGACCAAACCTAAGAATAATAGGTATAGAAGAGAGTGAAGATTATAGAAGAAAACTTCCCTAACCTAAAGAAAGAGATGCCCCAAAACATAGAATAAGCCTACAGAACTCCAAAAAGATTGGACCAATTGGTGGAATTTGGAAAAGAAATTCCTCTCACCACATAATAATCAAAACACCACATGCACAGAACAAAGAAAGAATATTAAAAGTGGTAACTGAAAAAAGGTGAAATAACATAAATTCAGACCTATGAAAATTCCACCAGAGACTCTAAAAGACTAAACAGAGACTCTAAAAGCCAGAAAATCTTAAGCAGATGTCATAAAGACACTAAAAGGACAAATGTGCCAGCCCAGGCTACTTTATACTGCAAAACTTTCAATTACCATAAATGAAGAAACCAAGATACTCCATGACAAAACCAAAGTTAAGCAGGGATCTCCTTTAGGTTAGAAAATTTGTACTTTATAATTTTGCTAAACATATTTTCCATGCATTTTTCTGAATTTCTCTTCCTTTATTATTACTATTTGTAGATTTGATCTCCTCATACTGTCCCAGATTTCCTTGATCTTTCCTTGCAGAATAATATTGATATTGATCATTTTCTTTGACCAATGAATCCATTTCTTCTATTTTTGTCTTTAATGCCTGAGAGTCTCTCTTCTATCTTTTGTGTTCTGTTGGGGAAGCTTGTTTCTGAGGTTTCTTGTGCTTCAGCTATATTGCAGTAATCAGTACCTGTTGTTGTAGGGTTACTGGTTTCTTGGGAATACATGTTATCTTGGCAGATATTATTTTGTTTTTACTCTGGTACCTAGGCATCTGGGTTAGGGAAGTTTGTAGTTCTAATCTGGTTGTGTCTTTGTTGGTTGTATAATTTGTTCCTTGGTTTCTGTTGCCCTTCCTGTTTCTTAGGCTTTGTGTTTCCTGGTAGATATCGCACAGGTCATGAATAATGATGACCAATGAGAGCTATGGGTAAAATGTGTCTCCAGTTATTGAGAACTGACAAAATTGGGACTGTGATAGAAGGGTTGAGGAACTGAGGCTGTCCACAGGAGACAGAAAGGCAAGGTGTTTCATATGCATCTCCTTACTCCTCTGGGAATGAGGGCAGGGAGTGAGAAGATGCTATCACACTAGAGATGAGACTAGGGGTATGCATATGGAATAGAGAAGGTAGAATGAAGATCTGAGGCTAGCCTATTTCCTTTCCTTTACTACTTGCTCCTTTGGCAGCATTAGTTGGTGGATTCCCAAGAAAACCTGGTAGGTTTAGGGACAGTGATAACAGACTGAGTTGGTGGAAGGTTGGAGGAAGAGATCTGGGCGATTAACTAGACATCAGAGCAAATAGGGAAAATCAGCTACATCAGGTATTCTGCCAGGAAGTTAGATTTGGAAAAGAGAAGGTAAAGGTGCGGAATTACATTTAGTCTATTTGTTTCCTGGCCCTAGGGTTATATGATCCCAGGGAATTCCTGCTGAAATTGGGGACTGGAATGTAGCAATTAGTTGGAGGAATTGTGGAGGAGATATGTGTGGTCCACTCGGTATGGGAGCACAGGGGAAAGGGAGGTTGCAACAAGTGTGCTGCTTCAAGGCTTGGGATGAGACTTGTCCACAGGATAGATTTGCAGTTAGCCTACCTGCTGCCCTGGGAGGAGTCACTCATTAATTTTAGAAGTCTTGGATTCTAAGGATAAGAAAGTTGTATGGTATTAGATTATTATTTTTAAAGGTGGAAACAAAAGACTTTCTATTTATGTACACTTCACTACTTTATGTAAAGATAAGACAGTAGTAGTGGTCTACTTTTTGTTCCATCTACATTAGCAGCATAATTAATTTGGGGATAGTTTCCATCTTTTCTCTTCTTTGTTTATGTGGAAAAGGAAATCTTTTTTCCATGTCACATCACATATATCCTATGCATCTATACCACCAGAAGATGATTTTTGCACAACCTGAAGCCTTACCATCAAAGATTCTTAATATATCTTCAGTTTTCAGAATATTTTCCAGGCTTATCTCTTGTCTCTCAGGGTACAAAGCAGTGGTGTCTTCTAGCTCTTTCATGCTTAACATACCTGCTGTTCTTTTCAAACTCTGTTCAAAGAACGTTAATTCTTCCTGGAGCTCAGGTACTTATATAATTCATGGCTCAAGGCATAAATAACAGTCACACACTTAGCAACAATCGGTTTTTAAAAAACTATTTTCCTCTAAAGCTGCTGGTCTAAAAGACATTTGGTCTACATTCCAAATAATTACAGATGGGAATTTTAAGACTGTTCCTCCCCGAATAACCCAATTCTTTATCTTAAGTACATACATAAAACTATGTATGTATGAATGTATATCATGTATGTACTTATACATGTATATTCTCTTAATCTACTGTGTAATCATATTGCTCTAACTTTTTTGAGAGCAAATTCTTACATTATGGACTACAAAATGTATTTTAAAACTATATCTTATTTTGATATTATAGTTTTTCTAGTATTTACGGCTTTATACAGGGTAAATTTACAGACACTGGAACCCACAATATAATTTGACAATGATATTCTCCTGTAACATTTCTGTTACATTCTAGTCAATAAACAAGCTGTAGCTCAAATACAGTATTCTGGGTTAAGACACATGAAAAGAAAAATAGTATTAAGACTTCTTGCTTATAAGTCATTTACATCAAAGTAATCTAGACATTAGAAATATGTTTATAGGCCCCAGTACAGAGGAATGCCAGGGCCAAGTAGCGGGAGAGGGAGGGTAGGGGAGCAGGGCGGGGGGAGGATATAGGGGACTTTTGGATAACACTTGAAATGTAAATGAAGAAACTCTCTAATAATAATAATAATAATAAAGAAATGGGTATAGTTGAAAGATGAATATTTTGTTACTTGGGCATTTGAGGATATAGGGTGAACTCTATTCTCATTAAAGAAAGGTAATTAGGAAGGTCCTTATCTCATAAGAATCTATGAGCATCTAAATACAATATGAAAATAATTGGATAATGGAAAAGAAAAGTTATTTCTCAGAAGAGAACAATGGATTACATTGATTGCATGGGTGCTTTAAACTTTGTATTTTATGGGATTAATAAGATGGCAAAATGGATAAAGTCATTTGTTATCAAATCTACCAATTTCAAAAGCTAATAAAGTTCTCAGAAAGTATTTTGGACATCTAGAATAGTTTTAGACATCTGACTATAGCTCCCTTTCTAATACACCTACCATGCATTTTAAACATACCTTGGTTTATGAATGGCTTGCATGAAAGACAATTTAATGTTATGCCAGAATGTTTGAGATTTTTTTTCACAGAGTATCTTTTACCTATCAAGTGGAAGATATAAAGAACAAAAGATAGACTAAAAGTTCAAGTTTCAAAAAAAGTAATATTGCATCATTTTGTCTTGGCTATACATATGACAGTAAAAAGCCAAACATACCTTCTCTTTATAAAAAGAAAGAAACATTTTTTAAGACAAGCAAGAATTTTCTGCACCTATATAATTCATTTTTATTAAGCTTGACACATTTGTTTTTCTGATTTTTTTCAAGGTTTTGTTGTTACAAGAAAAGGGTACTCCAAACAACAAAGTAGATGCACATAATTCATTTTAATGCTGGCTCTAGAATTCACCTGTCTCCCTACACAGTACATGTATTTTCTTCTTATTTGAAGCATGGGAATGCTGTTATATCTCTATTGTGCCCAGTGAAAAGCAGCTATGTTGATGTGCTGATGACATTATTGTATATGTAGTGCAAATGAATACAACAATCCATTTGTTAATTATTTATTATATATCATGACATGCCTTAGTCCATTCTTGTAAAGCAAAATAAGCTACACTATAACATTCTGACTACATTACAGATAAAAAGATATCTTCAGACTTAGAAAATAAACAATACAATCTTTATAGCCCCATTTCCTCTAATAGCATATGATTTGGAGATGAAGGAAAGGCCATCCAGAGACTGACCCACCTGGGGATCCATCCCATATACAGACACCAAACCCAGACACTATTGAGGATAACTAGAAGTGCTTGCTGAAAGGAGCCTGATATAGATGTCTTCTGAGAGGCTCTGCCAGAGCCTGACCAATACAAATGGGAATGCTCACAGCCATCCATTGGACTGAGCATGTGGACCCCAATGGAAGAATTAGAGACGGAGCTGAAGAAGCTGAAGGGGTTTGGAACTCCATAGGAAAAGCAACAGTATCAACCAACCAGAATCTCAGAGATCCCAGGGACTAAACCACCAACCAAAGGGTATACATGGAGGGACCCATGGCTAGAATCACATATGTAGCATCAATAGGAAGAGAGACTCTTGGTCCTGTGAAGGTTTGATTCCTTAGTATAGGGGAAGTGGCTTGGTGGGAGGGGGAGCACCCTCATAGAATCAGGGGGAGGGGGATGCAATAGGTGAAATTCCTTTGGGGAAACTGGGAAAGGGGATAACATTTGAAATATTAATACATAAAATATACAATAATTTTAAAAAATCTAAATAACAGTATACTTCTACTATGCTTAAAAATATTAACTCAATATGTAATCAGTGAATCAGGCATTAGTGTTATTGTGGAACAGAAATATCGGCTATGAGAACACAGCTTAGTTTGGACAGCAAGGTAGAATTGAGGTTCACAGGTAGACTGCTTTGTTCAGGGGTTTGCAAACATAATTATTGCTCTTCCCTGCATTACAGGATGCTTTCTTCCTAACCCAGAGAAAGTTGTTTACTAGAGCAATAAGAAACATATTGTTATGCACAAGGGCAAGGTATTTACAATGTGCTGCGAAAACACTTTTATTAAACGTGTTTTATCCCGTTTCACATTTGTGAGCTGTTAGTGCTCTATTTAAAAAGACACAACAATGCAGCAAGTCTGAACATTGTGTATTGACTTACAGACTTATACTGGTACTTGGAAGTATATTTTCTTAGCAACAAAGAAATGAAGTAAATGTATATAGTATTCCTTCCTTATATAACATCTTATTATGTAATTTTAATTGTTCAATGTGAAATATGAATTTGTTTGCTAAAAAGTAGTGAAATACTCCCATCTACTTCTCCACTTATTTAGAGCACAATCTTTAGAAAATTCACCATGAGTGCATATTATACCCTCATTCTTCATTTAGAGAAACTGAGACATTGATGGATTAATTAAACAGATGATACTACTGGCTGAAAATATCAGTTCTCTCCGGGGCCAGGGATGTAGCATAAAGCTATAAAAATTATTTTGTTCCCTTAGGTGAAGTTAAAAGAGAAAATTAAACAAATCCATTATCATTGTTCCCCTAAGATGTCAGTTACTGAAGTGGGAATGGAATGGTGACTGTGAGTGTCTTTCTTAGTTCTTCTACTTACCATCTTTCTAAATGGCTCAACAGTCTCTCACTAATGAGCACCAGCTTCCCTTAAAGTGCTGCATTCCCCACTGAGTGTATTAGCCTACACAAAGTAATGAGGTTGATTCATACTGAGGGCTTCATTTTCGGGTGAGAAGAGCCTACTAGCATAAAAGAATATTTGTTTTCTAAATCTGTACTTGTTTCTATACTGAATTTCTGCCCACATTCCTACAACCTCTAAATGTTTGTAAATAGAAGCACTATTTGAAATGAAGGAAAATTTTGCCTGAAGAGAGTACAACATTTTGGAATGTATCCCTTTGTCTATGAGAATATTTCCTCTGGGAAACATCCTTTCTTCTAACCTTACTGTAAATAATGGCAAGAAAAATGGTGTCTTTCTTCAGAGCCAGGTTTCCAGTTTTGTAACAAAGTCAAAGACTTACTCTAGGACATTCAACAGAAACTTGAAATCAATTGTTTACTCTAGCATTAATAATTGCAAATAGCTTCCAAATGAAGACAATTGTATATACTTCTGCAACAACATGTTCCTGACCCATCCTCCAGATACCACATTATCTTGGTCATTCCAAGATCTCCCCAGTCACCTCTCTCAAGGTCAAGGAAAAAGAGGCAATAATGAGAAAATAGAACAAACATCAGTAATGGCAGGAGCAGTTCATAAAAAGCTGTAATGGCAATTCCACCCAGACAGGGAAGGAATGCAACATTTTCACTGAGCACTACCTGACAGATTCAATAATCAAGGGAAAGCCTTAATTGATGACACTTCATTAGCATAATGAGTCGAAGCTGGGAAAAGAGAGTCCCTTATTAATTAATCAAGCAAAGCACGAACTGTTTCAGTCTCCTACACTCTGCCATTTTCCATTAATCAAGAAAATGCGTATTAAACTCATCTGAAACCTAGGCATGTGGATTATTATCCCAATGAAAAGCAATGGCAAAGGGGTCTGCCCAGCTGCACACATCTGTTTCCAGTTCATATATGCTCCAAAATCAGATTTACAAGACTAAAACCATACACACAGGGCATAGAAATTGCAGTTCTCCAAGATGTGTAAATCACCACCTCATTAGGAAAGCAGACAACACCCCATCAACCTCACTAGGAGGAAAGGGAAAGACAAAAGAAATGATCTTCAACTGCTGTTACTTTGCCTGATGCCCAAACCTCTGTTGTTTGAAACCTCATAAAATACAGACATGTATGTCTCCCCATAGCAACCTATTCTTAACATATAGTTACCCCTTATTCAGTTCATCCCTTCACCTTCAATGCTATATTGGGCCATGACAGATTTTTTAGGGTGTGAGTAGTTGCCCAGTTCAGATACAAAAATGTCATGTTCCTTAAGTCCCCAACTAACTATAAACACAGGTGTTGAGAATCATGGCTAATGAGGTTAACAAGCCAAGATCAAAATGTGGAATCCCTATAGCAGAGTGGACTTGAGGAGGCAAAACCCAAGACTCTATTATTGTTAGGTCAGTTCCCTATGATGTTTTGTGTAATCTTTAGGTGAGAGGTGGCTGCAAACCCATTAATAAGCTAAAGAGGGTTAGAATGGAATCTGGGAAAGAAAACACTGTAAGGAAATCCACATATTTGAGTTGGAATCTAATTGTGATACCTATTTCTATTTCTGTAAGTAGTGAGATGGAAGTAAGTTTTAGTTTTCTCTTAAACCATAAGGAGTTTGAACTAGGGGAAATCTTCATTTGATGCTAGTTCATCTAGTCTATGAGCAGATAGCATTTAGAAAAGCCATGAAACCAGAGCTGTGGTCTGACTAACAGACACATTTACTTGTCTACATAAACTTTGTATGATCTAGAAATATATTAATTTAAAAAGAAACACCCCATCTCCCTGGTATTTTTCTGCCCAGGTTATTCCATGCACATACTCTGTACTAATCATGTACAGATTTTTCTCTTAACCAAACCACATCTCTGGTTATTTTGTATTACTGTGACGTTGGCTAAATTTCCATGTCTACTAAGAGGGATCCAAGTTTTAGGGAATTCGTTCTTTTAAAATGACTAAATGTGACCACATCTTGAATTGTATAATATTCAAGCTACTTGCCCAAACCTTGCAGCCACAAAAGACAAGATTTAAAAAATCAGATTGGGTAGTATTTCTATCTCATCTATCTACATCATATTTGCACATTCCTGTTTCCTGCTAAGGTAGATTTGAAGTATTGTTCAAATGGAGTGATGCTAGCATATATGGAAGAAATCTCAAGAGAATAAACATAACAACTGTAACTGCTGCTTACTGATCAGCATTATTATTATTATTATTATTATTATTATTATTATTATAAAATCTGCCTGCCTCTGCCTCCTGAGTGCAGGGATTAAAGGCATATGCCACCACGCCCGGCTTATGAAGGTTTTCTTTTTTTATTTTTTTCTAATTTTTATTAGATATTTTCTTCATTTACATTTCAAGTGTTATCCAGAAAGTTCCCTATACTCTCCCCCATCCCTGCCCTGCACCCCTAACCACCCACTCCCACATCTTGGCCCTGGCGTTCCCCTGTACTGGGGCATATAAAGTCTGCATGACCAAGGGGCCTCTCTTCCCAATGATGGCCAACTAGGCCATCTTATTCTATATATGCAGCTAGAGACATGAGCTTATTTTTTAAATACTAGAAGATTAAATACAAATTTGTTTGACAAAAATGTGGCTTGTCTAAATATTTAAGTGGTACACTAGAAGTCAAATAATAAAATAAAAGTTCACCTGAAGTTTTTCTGGAATTTTAGAACTCCAGTCCACAGAGATCTCCCTCTAAAGAGCAACTCTGTTACAGGGGTTTGCTTATGTCACCCAAATGGGCCCTAAGTGCTGAATAGTAACTATTTAAGCTTTGAGTAGACACAGGCATACCTCCTTGCGGGACGATAGTTTCTATCAATTGTAAAGAGCACAGGCTGTGGGGAGGACCATTTTATAACAATAAATCACATTTTCACCAAAGATAGCTGAAACCTTCATCTATAATGCAAGACAATAACTAGGGACTACGTTCTAATAAAAACGTTATTGATTTTTCAAACCCACCAATATTCCCTATTGTCATAAACTTGGCTTAATGTATATAATAGAATCTACTCTATGCATACAAAATTAGACCCCTTTTAAAGCACACTGAAAAATGCCTGTAATGTGCTTTGAGTTCTGAGTTCTCACTAAAAGTTTTGCAGGTAGATCTCCAAACTTTTTTCTATATGTTTAGCTTCTTTTATAAAATATGTCATTGTAACTTTTCAGTGTTAACAAGTAGTCAAATTTTAAAACTGACTTAAAAATGAGAACCCAGATCATATGCCAATATCAAAATTTAGACAAGTAAGTATTAACAGAGTAAGGTAGGGGGTCTTCGGATAGATTTTCTGATCTCTGTCATATTTATACCTATGCATCTATCATGTATGTATATACGTATGTATGTATGTATGTATGTATGTATGTATGTATGAATACATTTCTAATATAAAAATATAAAGTTGACACAAATGAACTTTAAACTTAATGTTTCTATTCAGAAAGACATGACTTCATGTGTTTAAATAAATTTCACCACTCTATACAGCTGTAGTTTATAAAATTGTATGATCATTTTTGTATATTTATGTAAAACCAAGTTTTCCTTCAAATTATCAATTGACAAAATATCTACAGTTACTAGAAACTAATTTTAAATTTCCTTATATGCTTCAAATTGATGAAAATGGTGGGCATATTCAAGACTATAGAATAAGTTTGTAGATTGTAAATCAGTTATAATACTTCAGGTGGCTTTTTCATCATTTTATTATTTGATGCATATATTTACATAATAAACATTTCTTACATTCATCTAATATTAGCCTCCTCTTCCCCCCATTTTTCTTGTTGAAATGTATATTCTTGGCAACAAGTTTCCTTCCCAATTTCATGTATGTTTTTTTGAACTCGATATGATTGCTTCTATGAGCATGGTTGCAAGATATTTTCTGGAGCAATATCAATTTACCATTGGTGATATCACTAGAGAAAGTGACATTCTTCTCCCTCAACCACCATTAACTCTCAGCAGTCTGTTCTGAAGGACTGAATCCTAATGATCTCCTCTCTCTTCCACAATGAGATGTTGACTAGTCCAAACTTGAGCAGATCCTGTGAACATAACTAAAGCTTCAGTGGGTTCATAATTCATTATAAAGGTACCTACTAATAGGGTTGAAGACATAACTTAGGAGCAAGTGTTTGAGTATTTGCCTAGCCTGAATATGACCCTAGACTTATATCCTGTACAGAGAAAATGAAATAAAGGAAAATAAAGAAAGAAAATAAAATCTTATACTTTGTGAACACAATAGGGTATAGATATTATCTAAATTACATGTCTGAAGTCAGACATTTAATATGAATGACCTAAATAAAACAGACTAGTACGCAAATACTGGCATGTAATAGTAATACATTTGTCATCTACATATATCCTCTTATCTAAAATAGTTGATTATAAATTGGGAAAAGTTAATAAGGTCACAAGTATGAAACAATAACAATGCATTTTCATTTTATAATATTTTAAGTTTTAATTATAATATTTTAAGTTTTATAATATTTTAAGTTCTCTAAGTTTGTGACAATCACTATAATAACATGTAATAAGACAAAGAAAATCTAAAGGGGGAACGTAAATGAAACAAAAACACAGATATAATTTTCATGCACAAAGCTCCATTCTAACTAGATTATGACTGTTCTGCCTTAGGAAAGAGTGTAAACATTCACCAGAAAGATTACCACTGAACTGGACACCTAAGAACACCCAAGTGAAGGTCTTATGGAGTATCCCACAATCCTTTGGTTTAAAGCCAATCGGAATTTTTTTAATAGCCACTGGCAATTACGCTCAATGTTCAGAATAACCAAACCTAGCATTGGAGGAGTTTTTAAGATTAAGATTCGGTCTTTGTTTTAGTTTTGACAAGTAGTGCTGTCTATGCGCTGAGATGGGATTCACTACAAACACTGAGGAGAGGGGCGGAAACAGAACAATCAGGAGAACATGTTGGGATTTCAAGCTTGCTGTACATCTTACAAAATGCACAATAGCTTTAAATCCTGTAAGTTCTTGTCTAAAGTTTACACTTATCAAAAGTAGAGGAATATTGTCTCTAAGTCGATTTTATTCACCTTCCACTTTCAAGAGACAATGGAGAACCCGAACACCCAAAATGTTGATATTGTTAAAAATTTATGATAGTAATATACATTTATCCTACTCCAAGCTTACAGCAAAGACACTCATATTACCACAAGAAAAGTGTGACTGCCTACATCAGTGACATCTTTTATCCCAAGTTTTATCAAGCATTTTATTTCAAGCTTCAAAGGCAAGCCTGATATAATTCCTAATTAAGTGCTTCATGAATTCACTCTGGCCAGGTAAGATGTGTGTGTACCAAGCTTCCTTAAACCCTGTAAAAACCAAGTTTCCTAGTTTTTTCATTAAAGAAAAGAATGAAACCTACCTTCAAGCTTACATTCAAAATATAGCATCAGCTAAACCTATTATGCTTAAAGAAGTGGTTAATTAGAATACAGTATGGGAAATATATTTTATGTACTGCCTTAGATGTAAGATACAAATTAATCATTGAGAAAGTGTAAATTGATAATAAATTAATAGTGCTTCTGTGAAACTCAATAAATGGTTTTATGTCTGAAAAATCTGAAAATATATACTCCTTCAGATAGAGTGATACAATATAACTCAGCTGTTGTGGCATCCTGGAGAGAGAGAACAATGTCTAAAGACATTTTTGTGTCTATAACAGGGTAAGATTCCTACAGACATCTTGTGTATAGACCAGAGATGCTAAGAAATATCTTCCAATGCTTAGTAGAAGTATCAGGACTGAAAACCAGCACCACCAAGTCAATGGGTCTTAACTACATGGCTGGAGAATTAAGAAAACAAATGAACAGTGTATGGGAGATTTAATCTTTTCTGTGTACTAAATGTTGTTCCGTCTTGGCTTAGGACGCTTTTTACATATCTTCTTACAATCTACTAAGGAATACAGTTGACTTCAGGTGACTCTCCAGTCTTTGTTTAGAATGTTCTCTCTTCTTATCTGAAAGACTGACTCATTTCTTTAGTCATACTGTTTTGGTCTCTCATGGCATTCAAATCTAATCTCTACATACAAAATGAATTTTTTTCCATTATAACTTACTTTCTTTTTCCAATACAAGCTGATTTTCAACTACTTTTTTTTTTATCAGAACTAACCTTATGACAATTATTATACTTTCAGGCAAACAAATTTTAGGGATACACATTTGCTCTATGGTCTTGCCATATACCAAAATGTTGTATAATAACTGCAAATATATATGCCACTAGACAGTGGGGATATTTTTCCAAATATTATTGGGAGAGCATATCAATTTTTAATAAAATAAAACTGCTTCAAATAGGTATTTCGAAATCCAGAACATCCTCAAAGTTTGGAGTGTGAAATCATTTGTTAGGTGTACTTTAAATTGTCTGACAGCAAAACATTCCTGCAACAGTGACCCACCATCTCTGGAGGACAGATATATATACACTGACATTTTATATCCACTTTCTGAGAAACACAAAGGGAAATGCATTTATTCAATAAAGTAGTGCTAGAAACTCAATATTTAGGTGACTGAAAACTCTCTTCACAATAATAATCACATGGCCTCAGTTATTACAATAAAACCCCTTTACACGGGAGGTATAGTTATTTCCTCCTGAATCATAGGTCTCTATCACAGCCATGCTTTAGATTCAGGGCATGTTTCGATAATCCTTTTTGTAACAGCCTCTGTACTAGCTCTGAACAGAAACAAAAATAAGGAGAGAGTCAGGAACATATTATTTCTCTTAGTATATAAAGAATTGAAAATGCAAAGCACTGAAAATTTAAGGATTTAGAACCAACTCCTGATAAGCACAAAATCTTTTCTAACCATACCATTTCAAATTCTAGAGGTGAATAATAATGCATAATAAATTAGTCTGTAGCATGTGGAGAAGCTTTAGAGAACAAGTTTATTTTTTTTTACAATAAGTCACTGAAATAAGTACCTCTTCCTGATGAACTATCCTCATTTTTTACAGTGCAGTGTTAGATTATTTATTGTGCTTTCAAGAAGGACCAGCTTTCATCATATATTTTCTGCATGTTTTATTATGAAGGATAAAATTTGTTTACGTGAGCAGAGTAAAAAAAAAAAAACCCATATTTTTCTTGATGAACTAGATTTGGGGTACAGATATGATTCTCACCCCCTTTAAACACACTGAATGTGATTCTTTATTTAAATTATGCGTCTGCTCAGCTCTAAATTTGCATTATTATCTTTTGACAAAGGGAACTGTATCATTTAGCACATGTACATGTACAAAATGCTAAAGGGGAATTTGTTGTCTGTGAATCCATTTCCTAAATTCCCCCCATTGCCAAGCATGTCAGATAATCTTTCAGAAAGTATAGGGTACCTGTGCAATGGCTCTATCTGAAAAAAAACCTTCAACTGTTAAGTGTTGTGTGTGAAAAATTGGATTGGTTTTATTATATGATTATTTATTTTTCTCGTGTTTTTTTTTCCAAAAAATCCCTTACACTGTTGCAGACATTTTGTCTGTTTACATTAAAAGAGTCTTTATACCTTTTGTTCACATATTTCTGTCCATTTTTAAGGCAAAAGAATAATGGTGGTAAGATGAAATTGCCGTAGGAAGATCCAGATCTTAAAGGGATGAATAAAATAAAAGGAAATATGCACACAATATCATACAATGATCTGTCATATCACAGGAATAATAATGGCGATTGTAAATAATTTATCTATGGTGACAAGATCTATAATTGACTTAGAGTGCTTATAAGCACTGAACTCACTGCCATGCCATATAACCCCCAGACCTTAATACACCTGATGCCATAATGAAAGGACCATCAATTCCTGAAACACCCGTCAAAAGAACAAAGACCTAATTCATCAAACTCCATAGTTCTGAGAAAAATTCCTGAACTTACCAACCTTTCATTTTTGTTCTGTAAGTCTGTTTCTGTCTAACTATCCTTGATAACTGATGTGTATCATCCCAGGATGGGATTTTGTGTTTCAAAGCTCATCCTCAGAATGCCTCAGGACTGAACATCCCTAACACTCAGTATAGTTCCTAACTGAACTTTCTATTTGCGCCAATCTGTGTTTGTGTAGTCTTCTTTGGTAGATACCTAGCCACAGAAATAGTTAAAGAACCTAGGTAGATGTTTTGTACACTGTGTAAGCAGAAATCAGGAAAGCAATGAACCCAAAGAAACACAAGTAAGTGTTTAAAGAAGACATGATGCAGTTTAGGGCAGAAAAACAATACCTAATTAAATATATGCCTCTTTCAGATACAAAATACAGTTTTAAAATTTAGTAAAAATGAAAATGTTGTCATCCAAAGAGTTAGAAAAGCAAACGATCATTTCTGATTTCTACCTGAACTAGGAGCTGATCTGTGTCATCCATACCCAAATATCTCTGGGAGATACTTGGTCTCCCATGAGTGCTAACACACTTGTGAACACAGATAAGACCACTACTTCTTCTCAGAGGAACCCACCTGGAACACTAAGGACACAGGAACCTAGAAGCAGCCTAGGACAGGATTCTTCCAGTTTCCATCTGCACTTAGAGCTGATCCTATGCCACAGTACTAGGAGCTAATCTTGTGCTACCGTGCTCCATACTCGAATAACACCAGGAGAAAGCTGGGCTCCTAGGAGTGCTGACACACATGAGCACAGGTAAGATAACCCCTTCTGATTAAATTCCTGGCCCAAGAGGGACCTTCCCAGAGCCAACAGGACACAGAAACCAAGGAACAGCCAGGGACAGTATCCTTCTAGTAAATGTCTACACACCAAAGATGACTATATGCCACAGCTCTCCATACTCAAATTCCTCCTAGAGAGATCTGGTCTACCAAGAATACTGACACAGGCTTGCAGGAGGGATAANCCACAGTCAGAGACAGCAAGACCAACTAAGACCAGAGATAACCAGAGGCAGGAGCAAGAATATAAGCAACAGAAAATGAAGGCTAGTTGGCATCATCAGAACCCACTTCACCCACCACAGTGAGCCTGGATGCCTCAACACACCATCAAAGCAAGACTCTGATTTAAAATCACATCCCATGATGATGATAGAGGTCTTTAGAAAGACATAAATAAGTCCCTTAAAGAAATACAGGAGAACACAGGTAAACACCTAGAATCCCTTAAAGAGGAAACACAAATGGGTTTCTCTCCAGTATGTGTTCTTTCATGATATTGGAGAGAAACCGTCACAGTGATCTCTGTGTGCATAAAAGAGCACATACTGGAGAGAAACCCTATGAATGTAATCAATGTGGTAAAGCCTTTTCACAACTCAGTAATATCCATCGTCATAAAAGAACACATACTGGAGACAAACCCGATAAATGTAATCAATGACCCATGCGTGTTGGCACAGGACTTTAATCCCAGTACTAGGAAGGCAGAGGCAGCTGGATTTCTGAGTTTGAGGCCAGCCTGGTCTACAAAATGACTTCCAGGATAGCCAGGGCTATACAGAGAAACCTTGCCTCAAAAAAAAAAAAAAAAAAAAAAAAAAAAAAAGAAATCAATGTGGTAAATCTTTTGCAGGTCACTGTGGTTTCCAATATCATAAAAGAACACATACTGAAGAGAAACCTTTGAATGTCATCAATGTGGTAAAGCCTTTGCAGGTCACAGTTGTCTGCAATATCATAAAAGGACCCATAATGGAGAGAACCCTCAGAAATTTAATTAGTATTAACAAAAGCCTTTTCACAAATTCATTGTCTCTATAATCATAAAAGAACTCATATTAGATAGAAACCTTATGAATGTAGTTAGTGTGCTAAAGCCTGTGCATATACCACTGGACTTAAAAATGTAAAAGATTACACACTGGAAAGAAAGCTCATGAAAGTAATCAATGTGGTCAAGACTTTTCACAACTTTATAGTCCATTATTTTTAAAAGAACACATTGAAGACAGAAACCTTAGGAAGAAAATTGGTGTTGTAAAGCAGTTCATGTCATGGTCATCTGTGGACATAAAAGGTCACATGTAACAGAGAAACTGCATGAATGTTATGAACGCAGTAACGCCTTTGCATGTCATAGTTTCTTACACATCCACAAGACAAACGACACTACAGAGAAACTCCAGTTAACATTTGCATTTATGAAAGTTTGGTCATGAGATCTGTTCCTAGCCATGGGAAGGCTAAGACAGAAACCCTGGGAGTGTATTTATTATGGTGAAGCCTTTGCACAATTCTATAGCCATCTCAGTGATGGAAGAATTTGTATTGGGTACAAACATTGTGAATCTATTTAGTATGGTTAGCTTTTTCACACCTGTATATTCTTCTTCATTATGAAACTATTCATACTGGAGACATATGCTATGACTGTCAGCAGTGTGGTAAAGCCTTTACATTGTTGAGTCCACTGAGGTTCAACACAGCTCACACACCAGGGCAATGCAAAGGATAAGAATATATACGGAAATCCATCAACGTAATATACTATATAAACAAACTCAAAGATAAAAACCACATGATCATCTCCTTAGATGTTGAGAAAGCATTTGACAAAATCCAACACCCATTCATGATAAAGGTCTTGGAAAATCCAACCTCAAGGTCCTGGGCCAACTTACAGTGACATTTTCTCCCAAATCAAAATTTTTTTTTAATTTTTTTTTCAACTTTTATTAGATGTTTTTTTCATTTACATTTCAAGTGTTATCCAGAAAGTTCCCTGTATCCTCCCCCCTCCCGGCCCTGCTCCCCTACCCACCCTCTCCCACCCCTTGGCCCCAGCGTTCCCCTGTATTGGGGCATATAAAGACTGCATAACCAAGGGGCCTCTCTTCCCATTGATGGCCAACTAGGCCATCCTCTACTATATATGCAGCTAGAGACATGAGCCCAAGGGGTACTAGTTAGTTCATGGTTATTCTTCCACCTATAGGGTTGAAGACCCCTTCAGCTCCTTGGGTACTTTCTCTAGCTCCTTCTTTCTTGGGAACCCTGTGTTCCATCTAATAGCTGACCGTGAGCTTCCACCTCCATGTTTGCCAGGCATTGGTATATTTTCCCCCGAGACAGCTATATCTGGGCCCTTTCAGCACCATCTTGCTGGCATATGCTATAGTGTCTATGTTTGGTGACTGACTGTGGGATGGATCCCTGGCAGCCGCAGTCGTTGGGTTCATCCTTTGGATTGAGCTGCACAAATGCTCCCTTTAACTCTTTCAATGTGTGCTTTGTTCTTAATTCTAGGAAGGGGTGACGTGTCCACATTTTGATCCTCCTTCTTCTTGAGTATCATGTGTTTAGTAAATTGTATCTTGGGTAGTCTAGGTTTCTGAGCTAATATCCACATATCA
>LR753702.1:27887-98009 GCA_902729485.2 Mus minutoides | reverse complement strand
TTTTAAAGAGCCTTGATACTAAGAGACAAAGAATCTCCACAGATGATGTTGGCATTTGTTTCCCATTGACCATCTACTACTGAGCCTGCTGCCTTCCCTTAAAAGCGGTTTGCTACTCCAATGTATCTCCCTTGGAGAAGTTTAAATTTTGATTAGCAAGTGGAGTATATTATAGATAGCTTTTGGGTTAGGAGTAGAAGTATGGGTCTACTTCTCTCAATTCTCAGACTTCATCTGATGTAAAACAGTCAGACCCTGTGAATATGACCACAGTCTCTGTGAGTTCATATGTATACAGACCTTGTTTTCTTGGTATCCTCCAACCTCTCTAGATCTTATACTCTTTGCATCTCTTCTTTCAGTGTTCCCTGAGCCCTGAGAGGAAGGATTTGATAAAGACATTTAGGACTGCTATTGCCTGGCTGTAGATCACTGTGTTCCCATCTACTGCGGGATGAGGCTTCTCTGATGCTGGCTAAACACTGATTTATGGAGCCTGACAAATACAGAGGTGGATACTGACAGTCAACCATTGGACTGAGCACAGGATCCACAATGGAGGAGTTGCAGAAGGGAATGAAGGACCTGAGGAGTTTGCAGTCCTATGGGGGGAGCAAAAATGTCAACTGCCCAGACACCTTGGAGGTCCTGGGTCCTGGACCACCAACAAAAGAGCACACATGGAGGGATCCATTGCTCCAGCCGCATATGTAGCACAAGATGACCATGTTGGACATCAGTGAGAGGAGCTGCCCTTGGGCCTGAGGGAGTACAATGCCCCAATATAGGGGAATGCCAGGACTGGAAGGCTGGAGTGGGTGTGTGTGTGGGGGGGAGCACTCTCAGAGGCAGGGGAAGGAGGAGAGGATAGGGAGTTTCCCTAGGGGAAACCTGGAAAGGGGATAACAGTTGAAATGTAAATATAGAAAATATCCAACAAAAGACAGGGGGAAAAAAGAGAGAAACAGAAAAGTCATTGTGAGTCAATTAATGCTATGCTCATCTAAAAAATAGTAGTGTTCTCTCACCTAGGGTGTATGATTGCTTTTATTGGTTATTTTAATTATTTACATTTCAAATGTTATTCCCCTTCCCCCTTTCCTTTCAGCAAATCTCCTATGTGATTCACCTTAATACTCTGCTTCTATCAGTGTGTTGGCCAACCCACATACCCCCAACTTCTACTTCACCACCATAGCATTCCCCTATGCTGGGGCATCAAGCCTTCACAGGACCAAGGGCCTCCCCTCCCACTGATGCCAGATAAGGCCATACATCCTCTGATATAAATGCAGCTAGAGCCATGCGTCCTTGCATGTGTACTCTTTGGTTGGTGGTTTAGTCCCTGGGAGCCTGGAGGATCTGGTTGGTTGATATTGTAGTTCTTTCTGTGGGGTTGCAAACCTCTTCAGCTCCTTCATTCATTCCTCTATTTCTGATGGCAAGAAGCGCTTCTGAAGAGCCTGGTATAGGTGTTCCTTGAAAGACTCTGCCAGAGCCTGAGGAATACAGATGTGGATGCTCACAGCCAACCATTAGACTGAGCACTGATCTTTTAACTGAGTCTTTTTAAACTGCATCTAATGAAATTATCATACCGTTTTTGTCTTTTTGTTTGCTTTAATGGTGAATTCCATTTATAGGTTTGCATATGTTTAGCAATTCTTGCATCTCTAAGATGAAATCTAATTGATCATGGTGATTGTTTTTATGTGTGTGCTTTTGTATTTAGTTTGAAAATATTATCTAGAGGATGTTTAAATCAATGTAAATAAGAATAATTAGTCTGTAATTCTCTTTGTTTGATATTTATATGTTTTGATCATCACAGTAAATGTCTTTGAAGAACAATGGACACTATTCTTTCTGTTTCTGTGAAATAAGTTGAGAATTATTAAAACAAACTGTTCTGAAAGAGTCTGGTAGAATTCTTTGTTAATACCCTCTAGCTATGGCTTTTTTGTTTTGTTTGTTTGTTTGCTTGCTTGCTTGTTTGTTTTGGAGAGTTTTAATGACTGCTTCTAATTCTCTAGGGCTTATAGGTCTATATAGTTGTCTTCCTGATGATGATTTCATTTGGAAAGTTTTAGATAGCCAGAAAATTATGCATTTCTTTTACAATTTTCAATTTGATGGCATATAGGTTTTTAAATTATGTTCTTATTATACTCTGTTTTTTTCTCTCTGCGTTTTGTTATCTGCCTCTTTCTCTCTAATTTTGTTAATTTGGATGTTCTCGTTCTGCATTTTAATTAATTTGAATAAAGATTTGTCAATCTTATTGATTTTCTAAGAAAAAACTCATTTCACTGTATCGTTGTATTTTTTTTTTTAGCTTTTTGTTTGATTTTATTGATTTTAGCCTTGAGTTTATTCTTTCTTATTGCCTACTCATTTGGGGTATAATCTCTTCTTTTTTTCCTAGAGGTTCAGGTATACACTTATAAATTTTTATTAGTATTTTATTTATTTTGTTTATTTGCATCCCCAAAGTTGTCCTCTCACTTTCTCCCTTCCAGAGTTCTTCCTCTCTTTCCCCCTCTCCTTTGTCTCTGAGAGGATGCTACTGCCTTCTCTACTAACTTATTACTATGTGACTCCTCCTGCGTTTTTGTCAAACTCAGTGCTGTGACTATGCTCCTTAGAACCTTTTTCATTGTGTTCCATAAGTTTAGGTATGAGGATTTTCATTTTCATACAAGTTTAGAACATTTATAATCTCTTTCTTAATTTTTGTCTTAAAAGGTTTTTATTCAGTATTTCAGTATTTGTTGTTCAGTTTCCATGAGTTTGCATACTTTCTGGTGTTGTTGATATTCAAGTTTAATCCATGCTGTTAGGTAGGGTGTGCAGGTGGGAAGAATACTTCAATTTTCTTTATTTCTTGAATCATGCTTTGTGTTGAGTATGTCGTCAGATTTGGAGAAAGTTGTATGAGGCACATAGAAGAAATATACTTTTGTGTTTGTGTGAAATGTTCTGTAAATATTACTTATTTCCATTTGGTTTATGACATAAGTTAGCTCTGTTTGGTTTTTATATAAATGAACTATCTATTGTTAAAAGTACAGTATTCAAGTCACCTAGTATCGATGTGTAAGAGGCGATATATCATTGAAGCTATAGTAATGTTTCTTTTATGAACTTCGGTACCCTTGTATTTTGAGGGGAATTGCAGGCTGGTATCCAGTTGAGCTGAGGTCTGAACCCCGATGATCATTATTCACCTACATGACAGGGTACATATTCCCTCATGTTCCTGGAACTCCGGCCCCTGACTAAGGTACCACCACCCACAGCCCCCACAAGAGAAGCATGGTCGGTAGTCAAATAAGCAATGGCCCAAGCTTCTGATCTTCAGGCTAAACTCCTCCCCAGTCACCTAGCAACAGTGAAGACCATAAAAAGGGGTGCTCAGTCCCACCTCACTCTCTTATTCCTCTCTTATTCTCACTTCTCTCTCATCTTCCCTTTCTCTTTGTCTTCTCTTCTCCTCTCTCCTCTCTCCTCTCTCCTCTCTTTTTCTCTCTTTCTCACTTTCTCTTTCTCTCTAGCTCTCTCTCTCTCTCTCTCTCTCTCTCTTTTCTACCTTCTCTCTTTCCCCTGCATTTTTATAATAAAGCTCTTAAACCATAGACAGTCTCTGCTCCTTCAAGTTCCGCTGCACACTCTGGTTAGTGTTGGGAACTTCATCCCCTATTCCCCCTCTACCACAACCCTGGTGTCTTTAGCAAAGTAGCTGGGGGGGGGGGGTGCCCCCAGGCAGGGCTGCCCCTTGGCCACCCCCTGAAGAGTAGGATACAGGAATGCCTACCCAGGGATGAGTGGATAGGGTAGGTAGCAGTCCTCCCATGCCTGACTTACCAGAGAATAGGGAAAGTCTGGTAGGACGTGGCATATTTTTCCTTCTGTTCTTCTCTAGGGCCTCCAGGGCCTCCCTTTTTATTTTGTTCCCAAAAGTATTTGGTACACAAATGTTAATATTTAAAATGTCCTCTTGGTGGATATTTTTAAATGTCCTTTTAGAAGTATATTGTATCCTTCCCACCCACCCCCCTTTTAAAAAAATAAATATATTAGAACTTTATTTCTTTTTTCCTTTTCTTTCTATTTTTTTTGATAATTTCTTTATTTACATTTCAAATGTTATCCCCTTTCCAGGTTCCCCCACAAAACAAACCCTATCCCACCACCCTCCCCTTTTTGTAAGAGGGTGTTCCTCCACCCATCCACCCACTCTCATCTCTCTGCCTTCGAATTCCTCTACACTGGGGTGTCAAGCCTTCACAGGACCAAGGTCCTCTCCTCTCATTGATGACTGACAAGGCCATCCTCTGCTACATATGCAGCTAGAGTCATGGGTCCCTCCATGTGTATTCCTTGGTTGGTGGTTTAGTCCCTGGGAGCTCTAGAGAGTCTGGTTTTTTCCTATGTGGTTGCAAACCCTTTGAGCTCCTTCAGTCTTTTCTCCAACTCATTCATTGGGGACCCCATTAGGGGCACCATGCTCAGTCCAATGGTTGGCTTCAATCAACCATCTCTGTATTTGTCAGGCTCTGGCAGAACCTCTCAGGAAACAGCTATATCAGGTTCCTGTCAACATGTACTTCTTCACAACCATGATAGTGTCTGTATTTGGTGACTCTATATGGGATGGATCCCCAGGTGGGGCAATCTTTGGATGACCTTTCCTTCAGTCTCTGCTCCACATTTTGTCTCCATATTTGCTCCTGTCCTTTCCTTCAGTCTCTGCTCTGTATTTTGTCACCGTATTTGCTCCCTGTGAGAATTTTGTTCCTAGTTCTAAGGACAGAAGCACCCACACTTTGGTCTTCCTTCTTCTTGAGCTTCATGAAGTCTGTGAATTGTATTGGGTATTTTGAGCACTTGGGCTTCCTGAATAGTTGGTTTTGAAGTCTGTTTTGTCAAATACTTAAATGACTACACAAACTTATTTCTTAGGTCTGTTTTCTTAGACTATCTTTTTTCATACTTTTACCCTGAGGTGTTATCCAACCTTGATGTTATTTATGGTTTATTTCTTGGATGCAGCAGAAAATGAATCTTTGTTTTGCATCCATTCTGTTAGTCTATGTTTACATTTCAAATGTTATCCCCTTTCCAGGTTCCCCCACAAAACAAACCCTATCCCACCACCCTCCCCTTTTTGTAAGAGGGTGTTCCTCCACCCAGAATTAGGCCACTTTTATCTGAAAGCATAAATAGGATTATTTCAATCTTCTTGTATCTGTTGAGTCCTGTTTTGTGACTGTTTTTATGGTCAATTTTGTAGAAAGTACCAAGAGGTGCTGAGAAGAAGGTATATTCTTTCATTTTAGAATGAAATATTCTATAGGTATTGATTAAGTCCATTTGGTCCATAACTTCTGCGACTTTCACTGTTTCTGTGTTTAATTTCTGTTTGCATTGTCTGACCATTGTTGAGAGCTGGGTGTTGAAGTCTCCCATTATTATTTTGTGAGGTTTAAGGTGTGCTTTGTGCTTTAGTGAACTTTCTTTTATGAATATTTGGAACATAGATATTCAGAATTGAGAGTTCTTGTTGGTAAATTTTTCTTGAGTATGAAGTGCCCTTCCTTATCCTTTTTGGTAACTTTTGGTTGAAAGTTGATTTTATTTAATATTAAAATGGCTACTTCAGCTTGTTTCTTGGGTCCATTTGCTTGGAAAATTGTTTTGCAGCACTTTACTCTGAGGTAGTGTCTGTCTTTGAGGTGTGTTTTCCTGAATGCAGCAAAATGCTGGGTCCTGTTTATTTATCCAGTCTGTTAGTCTATGTCTTTTTATTGGGGAATTGAGTCCATTGATATTAACAAATATTAAGGGATGGTGATTGTTGCTTCCTGTTATTTTTGTTGAAATAGATGGAATTATGTTTGTGTGGCTGTGTTCTTTTGGTTTTATTGAAAGAAGACTACTTTCTTGCTTTTGCTAAGGTGTAATTTCCGTCCATGAGTTGGTGTTTTTTCATCTATTATCCTTTGTAGGGCTGGATTTGTGGAAAGATATTGTGTAAATTTGGTTTTCTCATAGAAAATCTTGGTTTCTCCATCTATGGTAATTGAGAGTTTTGCTGGGTATAGTACCCTGGGTTTGCATTTGTGTCCTCTTAGCGTCTGTATGACACATGCCCAGGATCTTCTAGCTTTCATCTTATAGTTTCTGGTGAGAAGACTGGTGTAATTCTGATAGGTATGCCTTTATATGTTTCTTGACATTTTTCCCTTTCTGATTTTAGTACTCTTTGTTTTGTACATTTGGTGTTTCTCTGTTATGTGACAGGAGAGATTTCTTTTCTGGTCCAGTCTATCTGGAGTTTTGTAGGCTTCTTTTATGTTTATGGGCATTTCTTTCTTTAGGTTAGGGAAGGTTTCTTCTTCAATTTTCTTGAATATATTTACTGGTCCTTTAAGTTGGGTATCTTTACTCTCTTCTATACCTATTATCCTTAGCTTTGATCTTCTCATTGTGTTCTGGATTTCCTGGATGTTTGGTTTTAGGAGGTTTTCGTATTTTACATTTTCTTTGACTGTTGTGTCAATGTTTTCTATGGTATCTTCTCCCCCTGTGAATCAGTTCTATTCTGTTGGTGATGCTTGCATCTATGACTCCTGATCTTTTTCCTAGGTTTTATATCTCCAGGGTTGTCTTGTTTTGTGATTTCTTTATTGTTTCTATTTCCATTTTTAGATCCTAGATGGTTTTGTTTGACCTATTCACCTCTTTATTTTGTTTGTTTGTTTGTTTGTTATTTATGTTTTCCTATAATTCTTGAAGGGATTTTTGTGTTTCCTCTTTAATATCTTCTCCCTTTTTTCCTGTGTTGTCCCGTATTTTTATTAGGGAGTTATTTATGTCCTTAAAGACCTCTATCATCATCATGAGACGTGATTTTAAATCAGAGTCTTGCTTTTTAGGTGTGTTGTGATATCCAGGGCTCACTGTGATGGGAGAACTGACTTCTTATGATACCCGATAGCCTTGGTTTTCTGTTCCTTATGTTCCTGCCCTTACCTCTTGCCATCTGGTTATCTCTTGTGTTGGTTGGTCTTGCTGTCTTTGACTGTATCTTGTCCCTCCTGCAATCCTGTTTGTCAGTATTACTGAGAGACCAGATCTTTCCAGGAGGAATTTGGCTATGGAGAGCTGTGGCGTAGTGTCAGCTCTGGGATGCAGACAGAAACAGGAAGGATTATGTACCTGGATTTTCTTGGTTCATGTGTCCTCATTGCTCTGGGTGGGTCCCTCATAGTCCAGGAATATAAGCAGAAGTGGTGGTGTTACCTGTGTTCATGTGTGTCAGATTCCTGTGAGCCTAGCTCTCTCTTGGCAGATTTGGACATGGAGTGCTATAACACAGGACATGCTACAGGTGATGTGGCTCAGGATCAGCTCTTGGTGTAGACAGAAACTGGAACAATCCTGTACCATGCTGCTCCTCACTTCCTGTGTTCTGAGAACTTCTCCTCCCTTGGAGGTGAAGTGGTGGTCTTACCTTTCCTCACATGAGTGTCTGCACTCTTGGGAACCCAGCTCTCTCCTGGCATTATTTGGGTATGGAGAGTTATTATACAGGATAAGCTCCTGGTGCTGAGGCATAGAATCTATATATTCAGTATCTTAAACTTTTAATTTTACATCTCAGTAATTTTAGGTAATAACCTAATATTAATACTATCTTTCTAAACTTTGTCTTCCATAACGCAATAGATTTAATTTCTTCTTTGATTATATATTGAATTTTGGTTATAAGGCTGTGCCAATATCTGTCTTTAATAATAATTATGACTTACAATGTCTAAGAATTTACATTACATATTATAAATACAAACGCTCCTATCAGAACCTTACAAGCATCATGTTAACAATTATGTTACTTAGAACTTTTGTTACATTTGTTGAAGCAACAAGTATTGAATGCCTCAAGTTACCACCAATAATTCTCCTCTATGTTCATTATAATATATTAAGCATGTATTTGTTGCATTAATTGTTAATATACTAACCTATGATTCATTCACCAGTGGTTTCCCATACCATTTTACTTATATTACATCCTAATTTGTTTAATGAAGTTAAATACATTATATAAACACTGTTGACCTCTTCTGTCATTTTAGTAATGCAAAACAACATCCACAAAGATTTGCTGCTAATCCATTCATAATTTTAAGTGATTAAGAAGTCATTTGACTTCAGTTCTTAATCTTCAAACATAATCTAAATAGTACTACAGTGCAATAGAATGTATTTACATGAATTGTGTAATTACTGATTCCCTCCTAGCTTCTAGTCTGTGCCTCTTCCATTTAGTAATAGATGCACTCCCAGATCTCAGAATTTTCAGTGTTATTCATAGGCACAAAATTAAAATTTTGTTCCAGGGTTTCCTAGAACTTGTCTAGAATATGTGATCAGTCTCTGTAAATTGTATGTGTGTGTGTGTGTGTGTGTGTGTGTGTGTGTGTGTGTAGCATCTATACACATTGATGTAGAAATACATTAAATTTAATCACTTCTTTAAAAGAAAGTATTCTTCATATTCTTTTATTTATCTCACTCCTTAACCTAACAGACTAAATAGAGTTTGCTAGCACTCATAGCTTTAATATTCAAGCTAGGCAACCACTCATTAAAATAGAAAAGCTAATACATGATTAGGATTTGTGAGAAGTATCTCTATACTCTCTATAAATAACAACATACTTCTATCATGTTTTCAGTTTCTGTTTCTTCAGACTACTTTTCACAATACATTAATTTATACCCAAATATATTCCTCCTAATTCGTCAATGCAAAAAAAAAAATAAACTATAATATTTGTCATATTATGTGAATCATATGCTTTACCAAGAACCCAAATATCATGTTCCTTATAACCGTGTTCCAGCCAGTCATCAAACTCCCTTTCTTCTTCCAGAAAGGCAGTCATCTTTCTAAGTCAGAATGTATCTTGTTTGAGTTAGTCTAATCCACACTTGTGGGAATGGCTATGGTGATTTTTACTGAGCTGTTAAACTAGATGGGGGGGGGGAAAATAGAAGATAACACCAAGTGTAAATAAATGGTTATTTTTATTCCTGACTCATATTTTCACAAATATAAATAATGAGCATAGCCAGGTGGAATTATCCAACAGTGTTTTAAATCATGAATATTGAGAAAGAGAAGAGTTAAGTATTCATGATCTATATTACACAGTAGAGAAATACAACTGCATTGCCAGTGTGATGTTCACATGCATGGGCTGCAGTTTTGCATGCACGTGAATTGTATATAGAAGCCATATTTGATCTGAACAAACAACCAAAGAATATACACGGGCTGGACCGAGGTTTCCTCACACATATGTAACAGATATGCAGCTTGGTCTTCATGTGGGTCTGGAAGAATGGGAATGGGACTATTCCCCAAATTGTTACCTGTTCATGAGATATATTCTTGGAGCTCAGCTGCCTTGTCAGTACTCAATGGGAGAGGAAGAGCCTAGCCTCACAGAGACTTGAAGTGCCAGGGTGGAAGGATACTCAGGAGGCCCCAACTGCTCAGAAGAGAAAGAGATAGGGATGGACAAAGGATTGTATGAGGGGTTGACCAGGAAGGGGAGTTAGTATGATGTAAAATAAATAAGTAAAAATAGATTAAATTAAATCAAAACAATAAAACATGAAGAAGGAAGAAGAAGAAAAAGAAGAAGAGGAGGAGGAGGAGGAGAGGAGGAGGAGGAGGAGGAGGAGGAGGAGGAGAAGAAGAAGAAGTAGTAGAAGAAGAAGAAGAAGAAGAAGAAGAAGAAGAAGAAGAAGAAGAAGAAGAAGAAGAAGAAGAAGAAGAAGCTATACTTGAGTTGTTGTTTCCTGTAATTATTCTACACTGTTTTCTGACAGAGGGTCTCTCACTGAATCTAGAGTCAGTTACTTGGCAAGGCTGCTTGTCCAATCAATCACAGGGCTCTTCCTGTCTCACCCTTCTCCCAAGAACTGATATTTATAGGCATGTACTACACCAAGCAGATATCTATGTAGATGTAAGGCATCTGACTGCAGGTCCTCATGCTTTTATGACACTTATTCTTCTCTGAGGAGTGTCCCCCTCCTTATACTATTAAAAAGCAAAACAAAACAAACAAAAAAAAAACTGGGCATTTTGCACTTTAAAAAAATTAATGAAAAAAAATTAATGATATTTGAAACAGACTTTAGGTTTTTAATCAATCAATAACTTGAGGTTAGGAGGAAGGAGTTGTTGGAATAGAAGTGACATTATATTGGCACTTTTTATTTAAAAGTAAATTAATTTCATTCCAGAGTGTGATCCAATCAAAACTAGGGCACAAAATGTAAGTGTTTACACAAAAAAATTTGTATAAAATCCTCCTGCAATTCAGGACACTGTGATCTTTAGTCTCATAATTAGAATAAAATTATATTAATTTGTCCCTTATAATAACCATAAGCATATATATTTAAATAAAATTAGTATATGTACAATAGAATAAAATATTAATTTATGTTATGAAAACAACCAATACTTTATAGGTTTGCTTCACGCTTTCACTACCTTAGTCACCGCTGCTGAGTCAGTACCAATACATATAACACATACCACTTGTCTTCCCTAGTGGGCTTCAAAATTGATGGTGAAAGCTGATAAAATGTCATAGATAAAAATTAAGGACAAGTGATTATATTTTAAGAAATGTAAAATGAAATAAGATGTGTTAAGAAAAGCCTGTAATTTCAGCACTCAGGGAGCAGAAGTAGAAAAATAATAATGTCAAGGCCTGTCTAGATTTTATTTCTGCGTCAAAAAGTTATTCAAACAAACCAAAATGAAATATGAACTAGTACAATGAGGAATGGTCAGTATCCAGAAGGAAATACATGGCTTTCACATAAGAACTTCACATCACTTTAGAATGGGCTTGAAACATATCCCGATGCAAGGTGGAGAGACTGAGTTTGTTTACTGAAGTGACATGGAGAATGTGTGAAAGAGGAGCAGGATGAAACAAACAAAGAGAAGAAAGTTTAAGGGTCCTTTATTGATCTGATTTATACCTTGAGAAGCTGGCTGACTTCCTCTGGCAGTGCTCTTAGCATCCCTGGAGAATGCACTCTAGAATTTTGGCTTGTTGCAGAAAAACGTATTATAACTCATTTCCCATTGGTATGCCTTCAGTTTAGTTTATAATATGTAATTATGTTAATGCAGATGCACATACACACACACACATACACACACAGTCACCTACTTTTCTCAGTATAATTAGTGTTCATTACAATTGACCACGAAGACATTGCATATTATACATGAATAAAATGTATATATCAGACTGAAATAGAAAAAGTAAATACGTTTTGAAAGCTTATTATACAGTAAGTTGCAAGAAAAAGACCCAAGGATAATTTTCAAGAAAAATAATACATCACAAAGTATTACCACAATGCAGAATACTTGAGAAAAAAGTGCTAAAGTTATCAAATAAAAATTTTATCAGGGATAGTGCAATGTGCAAGCAGAAAATGAGAAAGACTATTCACCTCTTAGTTGCAAGGAGAATTGTTACTGAAAACTGAAAAGAAAGCTTCACATATGAAAAAACTCACAGTGACAGGAAATCCACCCTTTTAGAACTAGACAAAGCCACCCCAAATTGCAAGGACAGAAAGGTACCAGTGAAAACCCACAAACAAAGTCACTCCAGCTTCTTGCTGCAGACAACTGAGTGGAAATAAATGGGGAGCAATCCAAGCAGGTGGAGAGCCTCATAGAAGATTCAAAGTAAAATGAACTTGGCTTCCAAAGTCACATTTCTGTATACTGAATCATTAAATTATTTCTAAAATGCACTCTGTATTATTGCAAATGTTCATTAGAGAAAATTTATCTATGAACTAATATATAAACTACAGTATGTAGTTACCATAACAAATGGAGTCAGGCAGGTAGACACAGAAAGGAACCATAGAGATTTATAATTGTTCTTTGTATACCTGGTGAATATGGCTACACTAAAAAAGACAGGAGATACAGGATTGGACAGCTAAAAGTCTTATGCAAAGATAAGACAAAGGAGAGCGAAAAGTGTGGATTGTGTTTGTAGTCAAAGTGCCATGGAACAAAGAACAAAAGGAAAAGAAAGAAAAGAAGAAAAGAAATGAGCTAAAAATATGAACAAGCAAGGGGTGTAGGAAGCACTGTTCAAGTTCAGCAATCATCAAGGAATACAAACCCCAAGCGAAGTCGTAGTGGGGTCATCTGATGCCAGCCACAAGGTTACTGGGAACATACAAGTGATGCTAAGAATATGCAGGGAAATAAGGAATTCTTATGCAGGACCAGTGGAAAAGTAAATTAGAATATTTATGAGAATCAGCGTGGCAGTTCTTCAAAAGTGTACAAAGGAGATTTAGACTATCACCCAGGAATGTCACTTTAGGCCATATATCCAGAGGAAAGTAGTCCATTTTCAAAGAGACCATGGGAACATAATATAGGTATATGGGAATATGAGGTACTGGTGTGCTTGTGCAGGAGGCTGGGCATAGTTCACAGCAAAGCTGAACTATTCAATGCACTACAGGGAAGAGTTCTTAACACTTTTACTAGAAAGCTCTTCTAGTAAATGATTAAGGAGACGGTTTCAACCAATTTTAATATACTAGAGTGTATATCAAAATAAAACCATTTACCTCACAAATAAGAGACATGTTTAATGCATCATTTTAAAAAATAAATAATTTAAATGTTNACAGCAAAGCTGAACTATTCAATGCACTACAGGGAAGAGTTCTTAACACTTTTACTAGAAAGCTCTTCTAGTAAATGATTAAGGAGACGGTTTCAACCAATTTTAATATACTAGAGTGTATATCAAAATAAAACCATTTACCTCACAAATAAGAGACATGTTTAATGCATCATTTTAAAAAATAAATAATTTAAATGTTGAAAATGGAACAAATAAATAATTGATGTAGAGGCAGTTTTAATAAGTAACATATAATTTAGAGGCAGAATGTATTTGAAGTTCTATGGGAATTTACTGATAAAAATATCTAATAAACTGTTGGAAATGCAGAAATTTTAGTAGCAAGAAATCAACATTTAGGATATAGATGTTTGACTTTCCTGAAAGAACATGCCATTTATATTTAATATTTAGGACTGAAAGTTATTCCATTTTTTGGAGAAAGACTTGATATAGCATGAAACTTTTAGATAAGTTAAACTCACTTGGAATATAGAAAAATATAGCAGTGTTTCTAATAAAAAACTTCAAGATAAGTAAAGTAAAAATCATTTTAAAAGTAAAGTTTAAAGGAGAAACTAACCCTTTGAAGGGAGAACTGAGCCTATTTAACAACTAATATATTAATCAAGTATTCTGCACATTTATAGAGTATTAAGATGAAAAAATATTGAATTTAATCTCCTAGCAATAAGGATATGCAGTGTATATAATATAATATATAGATTCTTTTAAAGTTTAGAAAAATAACCAAAACAAAACTGATTTTTTTTCTTCTTTATTTTAATAGCATATTTAAAAATCAACAGAGGATGCGGAGGAGATGGTCATTAAATACACATAGATTCAGGGTGGTACCTGGAAGCTAGTAGACTGGGGAGCCTAGCTCATGCAGCATACAACAGAGACAATGCCTCAAACAAGGCATAAAGTGAGCACTGGCACCATAGGCTAGTTTCTGCCCTCTTCTTGTATGTACCTTGGCATTGGAGCTCCTGTGTTCATAGAGATATTGGGCATACTCATGTACACACACACACACACACACACACACACACACACACACACACACTACAAATCACATAAATGTAAAATGCATGAAAATTGTAAGAAAATTTTAAAGAATCTAGGTAAGATTTGCCACATGCTTACAAAAGACCGAGATGTAAGATGTATACATAGTTTTCTTTGATTTCCATTAGAAAAATATTAACAAGAAAGGCACGGGTAAAAAATGTGAACACATAAAACAATCCAAAACACTAGAATGCAACTACAATAAGAAACTATTTCACTCAACAGATTAGCAAAGATTGATACCCTGCCCATGTTGTTATTTTACATGTGAGTCAGATAGACCCTTCTATGACTGTTGGTCACATAAATTGATACCACTTATACAGCAAACAATTTTTAGTTACATGACGAAATTATGCATTTGAGTCAAAAATATGGCTAAGAGATGCATGATGTAAAAGAATCACTACCTGTGTGCACAAAGACAGGTTGGAACTGAAACAGAGGAATCCTCTCATAAAAAGAAAAAACAAACAAACAAACAAAAACAACAAAAAAGAAAGAAAACTAAAGGAAATTACCCTCTTTTTGCCCATAAAACAAAGGAAAATTTTTGTAAAGGCATAAATGAATAAAATAGATATGTAAAAATATGTTGTGAAGGCAATTATTGGAACATAGCCATGTTTTGCTGCTCAGGTAATTTACAGCAAGTACATTTTCTGTGTTAGAAATCCACATAACAACAGCATCTTCCAAGCAAATGAGTGAAACCTGAGCTCCTTCTAGGCTGTGTAAGTTTTTTTAGGTGTCAAAGAATAGGAGTAAGAATCCTACCTCTGCTAAGCTTCCCAATTTTTTAACCCATGAGTAAATCAGGTAAGCTTCAGAGTGTTTAGGTTTTGAAATGCACAGTAGAGAAAAAGGAAAGGGGACTGAGGTTGCTACCTGCATTGAAGGTGCAATCATGTTTATGCATTTGTTAATTCATTTACATAAATTCAACTCTTTGTACACATTACACGTTATATTTTAAAGGTATGTAAGAAGACATGCTCAAATGAAGCCATAAAAGATTAGAATTTTCCTTAATGAGTGAATTCCATAACATTCAAATTATTATCCAAAGTTGTATTTTAGTAATGGTTATTTTGCATTTCATGTGGAATGATAGAGAATTTTCCCTTTGGTAATTCATAAAAGCAAAATCACTACTGTGATTGTATTATTGATATAAGCAGTAGTAAAGTTAATGACTACAATAGCAGAGATTCACATGTATATGCTAACTTTATATATAAAGTAAGTATAAAAATTAAAATAATGTGTAGCTCAACTTATACTATTTTTTGTGACTCTTCATCTTGTTGCAGAACCAGTTTCCCAAGCTATTTCCCAGCAATATTCTTAGTCCTTCTTTTTAGCCCAATTCCATTTCTTTGTGTCAGCTGCTAATTGGCAGAAATACCAAACCACACAAGCCACGCTGGACAGGAATTCAGGGAGATGATTTTTCCTAGCCTCAAAGATCTTTAGTCAGGTTTTTATGGACATAATCTTAGTACTATAGAGACTTTTTCATAGGATCCCCTCTTTCTTTTTTTTCCCAATTTTTTATTAGATATTTTCTTAATTTACATTTCAAATGCTATTCCGAAATTCCCCTCCTCCCTCCCCCATCCTTGCTCCCCTCCACCCACTCCCACTTCTTGGCCCTGGTGTTCCCCTGTATTGGGGCATATAAAAATTGCAGTACCAAGGGGCCTCTCTTCCCAATGATGGCCGACTAGGCCATCTTCTGCTACATATGGAGCTAGAGACATGAGTTCTGGGGGTTCTGGTTAGTTCATATTGTTGATCCTCTTCTAGGATTGCAGACCCCTTCAGCTCCTGGGGTTCTATCTCTAGCTTCTCCATTGTGGGCCCTGTGTTCCCTCTTATAGATGATTATGAGCATCCACTTCTGTACGAGACAGCTATATCAGGGTCCCTTAAGTAGGCACTAGCTGTCCTATGTCATAGTGTCTGAGTTTAATGACTGATTATGGGATGGATCCCCCCTGGTGGGGTAGTCTCTGTATGGTCCATCCTTTCATCTTAGCTCTAAACTTTGTCTCTGTAACTCCTTTCATGGGTATTTTGTTTCCTCTTCACAGGAGGAATGAAGTATCCAGGCGCTGGTCTTCCTTCTTGATGTTCTTGTGTTTTGCAAATTGTATCTTGGGTATTCTAAGTTTCTGGGCTAATATCCATTTATCAGTGAGCGCATATCCCATGACTTCTTTTGTGATTGTGTTACCTCACTAAGAATTATGTCCTCCAGATTCATCCATTTGCCCAAGAATTTCATAAATACATTTTTTTATATAGCAGAATAGTAAGTACTCCATTGTGTAGATGTACCACATTTTCTGTATCCATTCCTCTTTTGAGGGACATCTGGGTTCTTTCCAGCTTCTGGCTATTATAAATAAGGCTGCTATGAACATAGTGGAACATGTGTCCTTTTTACCAGTTGGAACATCTTCTGGGTATATGCCCAGGAGAGGTATTGCTGGACCCTCTGGTAGTACTATGTCCCCTCTTTCTACCACACCTACACTCCCCAGGGTTTTTTAGCTCCCTAGTGTAGGCCCAAGCCCCCTCACTTTTCTCTCTTCCTACTTGAACTTTTCCTATAGAAGCCTTCATATAGGAACATGCAGTTCCAAAATACCTACACTTCCTGATGTCTCAGCTTCTTGTTGTGGATCCAAGTCCAACTAGTTTTTGCCCACTGCCCCCTTTTTCTCCTAGCCTATTTCCTTTCCTTGGTGTCATCCATGACCCAAAGAAGTACTCACGTCCATGAACCCCACAGCCACACTCATGGCTAAGATTCAGATTGAACAGCTGTGAATGAAACCCAACACCACTATAGATAAGATTAGATATATATATACCAAGAAATATCTCAAACATTTAAACTCCATATGCCTAGATACCAGCAAAACCCACAAGCATAAACAGCCAAGATAATGCAGCCTCTAGAAGCCAGCAATCCTATTACAATAGACCCTGAGAAATGCAATTTAGCTGCAAAACGAGACAGGAACTGCAAAATAGCAATTATAAATTTGTTCAAGGAACTTTTAAAGTACATGAATGCATGCTTTAAAAGAACCTCTGGTGGAATCACCATGCCTGACCTCAAGCTGTACTACAGAGCAATCGTTATAAAAACTGCATGGTACTGGTACAGCAACAGACAGGTAGATCAATGGAATAGGATCGAAGACCCAGAAATGAATCCACACACCTATGGTCACCTGATCTTTGACAAAGGAACTAAAACTATCCAGTGGAGAAAGGACAGCATTTTCAACAAATGGTGCTGGCAGAACTGGCGGTTATCATGTAGAAGACTGGGAATTGACCCATTCTTATCTCCTTGTATGAAGGTCAAGTCTAAGTGGTTGAAGGATCTCCACATAAAACCAGAGACACTGAAACTTATAGAGGAGAAAGTGGGGAAAAGCCTCGAAGATATAGGCACTGGGGAAAAATTCCTGAATAGAACAGCAATGGCTTGTGCTGTAAGATCGAGAATTGACAAATGGGACCTCATAAAGTTGCAAAGCTTCTGTAAGGCAAAAGATANACTGATATGTGGATACTAGCCCAGAAGCCTAGACTACCCAAGATACAATTTACTAAACACATGAATCTCAAGAAGAATGAAGTTCAAAATGTGGTCTCTTTGCCCCTTCCTAGAATTAAGAACAAAGCACACACTGAAGGAGTTACAGAGATCATGTGTGAAGCTGAATCAAAAGGATGGACCAACCAGTGACTGCAGCAGCCAGGGATCCTTCCCATAATCAGCCACCAAAATAAACACTATAGCATATGCCAGCAAGATAATGCTGAAAGGGACCTGATATAGCTGTCTCATGGGAGGCTATACCAGTGCCTGGCAAACACGGAAGTGGTTGCTCACAGTCAGCTATTAAATGGAACACAGGACTCCCAAGGAAGGAGCTAGAGAAAGTACCCAAGGAACTGAAGGGGTCTTCAACCCTCTAGGTGGAAGAATAACATGAACTAACTAGTTCCCCCTGCGCTCATGTCTCTAGCTGCACATTTGGAAGAAGATGGCCTAGTTGGCCATCATTGGGAGGAGAGGCCCCTTGTTCATACAGACTTTATATGTCCCAGTACAGGGGAATGCCAGGGCCATTATATGGGAGGGGGTGGGTAGGGGAGCAGGGCAGGGATGCAGGAGTGTAAGGGGAAATTTTTGGATAACATTTGAAATGTAAATGAAGAAAATATCTAATAAAGAGAAAAAAATTTAAAAAAAAGAATCATGTTAGAATACAAAAACAGAATGAAATACTGAATACATTTCAAGACATGTATGTAGAAATAGAACCACTGAAGAAAACACAAACTTAAACATAACTGGACTTGAAAAATTTAGGATGCTAAACAAAAATCTCAGATGTCAGTCTTACCAACACCCTAGAAGACATGGAAGAAGAAACAGATAGCAAAATCAAAGGAAATATTAGATACATTTTTCAAAAAGAAAGACAAGCACAGAACACTTAGAAAACCTGGAACACTTTGAAGAGACCAAATCTATGAATAATAAGGAAAAAAAGGAGAAGAAATCTAGGTCTACAGCCAGTCCAGACCATCATATACAGGAAAATTGTCTATTAAAGTTGACAGAAAAGAGAAATATTTTTTGATAAAATGACATTTAAGCTATGCCCATCTAGCAGCCTAGCTATACAGAATGTAAGAAGGAAAACTATACCCAGGAAGATAACTATACCCAGGAAGGCACATGGAATGAATAATCCTATATCAGTAAACAACAAAAGAATAGGAATCAATAGGCTTTGCTCACTGATAATCCACTATATTAGTGGTCTAACCAGGATCCATAGGTCATTGACAGAACATATCTCAATATTAAAGGATTGAAATCATTTCAAGGCAAAAAGATGGTGAAATTATAATAAGCAAATGGAACTGACATAGAGGCAGGTAGTAACAGAAGATGCAGAAAAAGATACTAAATACTCACAAAAAGAAAATAAAATCCATCAAGAAGATCTTGCAATTTTAAACATTCATGCATCAAATCCAAGGACATAGAAAGTCATGAAAGAAGCGTTATACTATGTATAAAATTACATACACATAGTGATTATGAGTGGTTTCAATACTCCATATTTATCAATAGACAGTGCATCCAGGCAAAAACTGAACAGAAATGTTTATATTAATAAAGTCATAAATCAAACTTATTTACCTGATGTCAACTAAACAGGATACTCAAAACTGAAGATTAGTAGCTCATAGAACTTTCTCTGAAATTGACCACATATTCAGACAAAAAGAAATTCTCAACAAATATGAGAAAATTAATTTTAACACCCTGTGTCCTGTCTGACCACTATGGATAAATGGTGGATATCAATATCAGAAACAGCAGAAGGTATGTAAACTCATGAAAATTGAACAACAAATTGATTGAAAATGGCTCAAGATAGGAATAAAGAGGGAAATTTAAAACTTTCTGCAACTGAAGAAAAATGAAAATGTAATGTACTCACTTCGATGTGTAAGAATCTGTGTTTACATGCCGGCCCAACGGTCACCTGATATGGTCTGATATGGTCCTGAAGAATTAAAGCTATCAGATTTTGAGAGACCACAGTACCACTGAGGCTGTGACAATCTTATTGAGAGCAACCAAACTTTTTATACCTTTGTCAGAAACAGAATAAGATGGTGTTTGCCAGGATCAATAAAGTTGCAGTTACCAGGATACAATAGCGTTTGCAAATTATATAGGGTATACAAGATTAACGTCAAAGACCAATTGTCCTGTTACTTTTTCATGCTTGGCTGACTACTAAGGGAACACACAGAGAAACGCAAATCAGCCCTAATGCATTACTGCCTAAGGCAGTCTATGAGGAACTGTAAGGCAGATCGTGCTCCAGGAGTCATAAACTCAGATCTGAAAAACCTATGTCACATGCCTCTCAAGAGAGCAAAGCCATATCAACTCCAAGGTTTCTTATACCTACCAAAAGCAATGAAGGCCGTTTCAATAGGCAAAATCATATCATGAAGTGCCTTTATAGAAACAAAAAAACAAAAGCATAAACTAAAACAAAAGAAAACAAAACTTCATTAAAATAGAAAATAAACAGAAACAAAGCAAAACAGAACACCCCACCACCACCACCAACAACAACAAATGAAACAAAGTGGAAAGAGTTTATATTAGTAACTTAGAAAAATATCTGAAAACTTTAGAAGAGCAACAGCAACTACTTTTCAATAAGATTAATATTCAAGAAATAATTAAACTCAGACTAAAATCATTGAAATGATACAATAAACAAATAACAGCAAAATAAAAATAAATAAAAGTAATCAATGAAACAAGCAGTACATTGAAGAAATGAACAGAATTTATAAACCCTTTACCAAATTAAATAAAAGATGGAGAAGGAAGAACTGAATTAATAAAATTAGAAGTAAATGGAGGGTCATAATGATCGATGTTTAGGAAATTCAAACAATGTCATGTGGAAAGTTTTCCTTTACTTATGGATGTATTGATTTGTAATGTGAAGTTATTCTTTTACCAAAAGCAATCAACAGATTCAGTGCAATCCTTGTCAAAATTTTAACACATTTTTTTTTTTCAAAGAAACTGAAAAATACTCATGAAAAGAAAGCCTAATCAGCAAATGGTGTGGTACAAAATGAAAGGATACATGTAGAAGAATGCAAATGGATCCATATTTATCTCTTGACAATATTATGCTCCAACCAGATCAAATGCCTCAATATAAGACAAGTTATATTGAATCTGATAGAAACAAACAAACAAAAAAAAGCAGGGAATATACTTAAATTCATTGTCTTAGGAAAGAACTTTCTGAACAGAGTACCATTATAACAGGCACTAAGATAAAGTTTTAACCACTGGTTATTTCATATTGCTGTTCCTCCTATAGGGTTACAGACCAGTACCCCTTGAGCTCATGTCTCTAGCTGCATATGTAGCAGAAGATGGCCTAATCATCCATCATTGGGAGGAGAGGTCCTTGGTCTTGCAAAGATTATATGCCCCAATGCAGGAGAATGCCAGGGCCATGAAGCATGAGTGGGTGTGTTGGGGAGCAGGGCAGGGGGAGTATAAGGGACTTTTAGGATAGCATTTGAACTGTAAATGAAGAAAATATCTAATAAAAAATGTTTAAAAATTTTAAAAAGTTAACCACTGGATCTTCTTGAACATGTAAAGCTTCTGGAAGGCAAAGAACACCATTCTCACCAGGTGGCAGCCTACAGAAATGGCAAATATTTCTTACCAACTATACATGCAATAGAAGGTGAAAATATAAACAACTAAAATTTTTCTGAACAGTAGAAGAACAAGCCAATTTAAAATTGGGTACAGAACATAGTAAAGAGTACTAAAAGGATGACCCACAAATGGGTAACAAGCCTTTGAAAAAAATGTTCAACATTCAAAGTCAATAGGTAAATACAAATGTAAACTACTTTGTGATTCCATATTACCCAAGTACATATGACCAAGATCAAAACAAAAAAAAAAAAAAAAATGGCAGTAGCCGGGCATGGTGGCTCATCCCTTTAATCCCAGCACTTGGGAGGCAGAGGCAGGCAGATTTCTGAGTTGGAGGCCAGCCTGGTCTACAAAGTGAGTTCCAGGACAGCCAGAGCTACAAAGAAACCCTGTCTCAAAAAAAAAAAAAAAAATGGCATCACATCCTATGGAGGATTTAGGAACAGAGGAAAAATTCATGTTTTTTTTGCTGATGGGAGTACAAACATACAAAGCCACTTTAAAAATCAGTGAGTCATTTTCTGAGGAAGCTGGAACCTGATCTACCCTACTTTCAGTTATACCACTCTTGGATAGATACCCAAAAGACTGTACCCATTACTATATAGATACTTGCTCATCTGTGCATATCTTTATTCTGTTAATAATACCAGGAGCTAAATATAGCCTAGATGAATGAATGAATTCAACTGATGAATGAATAAAGAAAACATGGTACATTTACCCAGTTATACTATCTGGCTGTTTAGAAAATGAAATTATGAAATTCACAAGCAACTAGATGGAAACAGAAAAGAAAAAAAATCTGTGAAATAAACCAGACCCCAAAGGACAAGTATTGTGGTCTTTTCTTTTGAGTGGATATTATCTTTCTATATGTTTGCTACAATGTGAATTAATACCTAAAAAGAAACTGGGGATGCAGGAAGGGGATTCCCAATGAATGAATGGGAAATAGAATATAGTATTATGAAGAGAAAAGTGGAAACTAGAATAAAAATATTAAATAGGGAGCTAATGGGAGAGAAGATAGAAAAGAGGGAATATGAAAAGGAACAATTAGAAGGTATTAGAAAAGCCATTTAGATATCAAGTGTGTAGAAGCTTCCTCATTTTACCACATATATGAGTGGAGTTTAAACGGAGTCACCAAATAGTGTATGTGTGTGGGGGGGGCAATTGAACATTGTATTCTACCTAGTAAAAACCTCTGGTACCAGGAATGAGATAAACCTTGTGGACAGAGGGATCCCATAAGGGCATCCAAATCTACCAGGCTATTTATTACTCTCTACGGCCTTATGATAAGGCCATTTTATTGAAGAAAATATTTTACTTATGGCATCAGATATGGAAAAGTCAAGCTAGTACCTAACTGGAAACTTGACCCCTATTGACAATTATTCATAGAAGGTACTGTGCATGCTACTGGAGAAAAAAAGGTAATCATCAGTATCACCCACCTGCAAATCCTGCAACCTAAAACAGGAACCCGTCTGCAAGATACACTGGTAGGGCAATGCCAGCTCCTCGAAATGCTGATAGACCTCCCACCTATGGATCTCCCTTACTTTCTCAGAGTCCCCCAACAGTATCACCAATTCCATACACCTCCTTTTTGTCACTCCCCAGCTCCCAGGTTGGAGAGTGATCCCTCTTCCTCCACAGGCCATACCAACCATTAAGACTGCAGAAGACACAGAACCAAACAATCATTTAAAAAAGACTCACTCAGAAATTTGTACCTACAACTATAATGATGCCAAACCTAGAAATCTTGACTCTAGAATAAAAACACAATCAAAACAGTCAAGATAATGTGTCACAACCACAACCCAGCTATCCTACTGCAGCAAGCCCTGAATATTCTAACAGAGCAGAAGAACAAGTAGAAGACCTTAAAACTACCTTTATAAAGATGATAGAAGTTCTCAAGAAGGAAATAAATACATCTTTTAATGAAATCCTGAAAAACACAAACAAGTGGAGGAAATGAGCAAATTCCTCACTGGTAGGAACACATTAAAGAAACAGTTGGAAGACATAAATAATTATTCCCCAAATAGAGTATTTCACAGTGATATTCCCACAAAAATTTCATAAAATTCCAAACATATATGAAAGTATATTACTCACACACTAGCACTAGTTTAAAAGAAATACATTTCAAATACCATAAATTATTTTCACATACAGAACATTCAGGGTGCAATGTAGTTAATCACTGGATGTGCTAGAACACATTAAGAGAAACGGTTATGATTCATTATTACTGTGACCAAGATTGCTTTTATCTTAGTTTCAATGTTAACTTTTCATGCTGTTTTCCCACATTTACTAGGATAAAGAGTAACAAGAGATAAAGAACTAGGTTTGTAACCAGTGACTGCTGCAGCCAGTGATCCATCCCATAATCAGCCACCAAACGCAGACACTATTGCATACACCAGCAAGATATTGCTGAAAGGGCCCTGATATAGCTGTCTCATGTGAGGCTATACCAGTGCCTGGAAAACACAGAAGTGGATGCTCACAGTCAGCTATTAGATGGAACACAGGGTTCCCAAGGGAGGAGCTAGAGAAAGTACCCAAGGAGCTAAAGGGGTCTCCAACCCTATAGGTGGTAGAACAATATGAACTAACTAGTACCCCCAGAGCTCATGTCTCTAGCTACATATATAGAAGAAGATGGCCTAGTTGGCCATCACTGGGAAGAGAGGCCCCTTGGTCATGCAAACTTTATATGCCCCAGTACAGGGGAACTCCAGAGCCAAGATGTGGGAGTGGGTGGGTAGGTGAGCAGGGCAGGGGATGGGGGAGGGTTTAGGGGACTTCCGGGATAACATTTGAAATGTAAATGAATAAAATATCTAATAAAAATTGGAAAAATAAAATTATCAATAAAAGAAACAAACAAACATAAAAAGAACTAGGTTTGTTTATTTTAAACATTTCATTACTTTCAATATAAAGTTTACTGCTTTCAATCCAGTACACAAGTGACCTGTCTCTAAACTAATGGCTTTCAACTATTTTTATCACTTTATCTCAAATTGCATACTTTACGTTGTCACATATAATGACACACACAAACATAAATGAAACAAAATTTCACACAATATATACATCAAACAAGTTTAGAACCTTGTGTTGGATATCAAATTGAAACCTATATGTCCTTATTTTAAAATATTACTTTAAATTATTATGCCTAACATTCTGAAAATGTATTATTAACCTTCTAGACAGGCCCTATAACAAAGTTAAACAAGCACCAGGCACAAAATAATAGAAAATATTCACTAATTTAGAGTTATTTGGGGAATATTAATTTCTCATTCTATGACCTTTCTAGAATAACATAACAAAATTCTACACACTGGGGATAACACAATAGGAATTAACTTTCATGTATTGTAGAACTGTTACAAATGACATGTGCCCTCTGAGTGAATGTTTCTTCTTGTCTGGAGAATTCTTTAGCTACAGACACACTGCATAGTTGTAACTCTTGCTCTTAGGAGTAAACCAAGCAATAAATTCAGAGAACACTGTCAATTCAATATTGTTTCATCTGAGATCCTTTATTAATTATATTTGTGGATCACTAATTTTACAGATATGTATATCTAAAGTTCCTTCTGAAAGTGACACAGGGAGACAACTCTATGAAATAAGATTACTACACTTAACATACTGAGTCTACCACAATATGAAAAGACCACAACTATTTAAAAAATACATTCAAGAAACCAGAACATACGATTCTCTCATTAAAACATACCATGAAGAATTCCTAATAAGAAACATAATCCCTTACAATTAGAACAGGAAAAGTAAACAGGTTTCCAGCATGAGAATGTTACCAGTAAAAAGTAAATGAGATCCCCAAATTGATAGGTCTCCTGATAAGATCATAGCAGTCAATGAGCTACAGTAGAATTCCATGTTGTCCAGCTTAAACAGCACACATTTACCCCTCATGGGCTTGTGAGAAGCTGAGTGCTCTGAGAATCAGAAATCAGAAGTTCCACTGTAAGGGGAAGGCTTCTCCCTAGTGAGAAGAATGGTTTTTGTATTGTTTTGTTTGTTGTTGTTTTGTTTTGTTTTTGCTGTTTTGTCCTTATATTGTCATAAAGATGACAGCAGAGAGGAGGGAGAGACATGAAAAAAGAGAAAGAAGCAGAAATCATAAATCCCTCCTTATGAAGGCATGTGTAGGGTTGTGTTGGTCCGTCATGGAAGCGTGGGGAGGCAGAACAGAGTTTGACTGTGTTTAATCAGTGTTGCTGCCAGGATGAGAGCTGGGCTGTAGGGGAGCGCCTAAGCACCACTCAGGGAGGGAAAGCACAGTCTGAGATGTGAGGAAGCCAGAGCTGGCTAGGGCGTCCCCGGGCCTGACATAAGGCCAGGGCCATGGCGTTCTCAGGCTCTTGGACATCCAGGTGGGGCTGAGAGTCACAGAGAATGAAGTAAGGGGAGTGGAGGCCCTTGGGCTGGGGATGGTGTCTAGCCCAAAGCCCTAGGGGCCAGGGGCAGAGGGGAGCACCAGCTAGTCCATGCTGTGATATTCCTTAGCTTGGTGGTAGTAGATTTGGTGGTATTGTGACTGGGAGTGCAGAGAGTCCTTCTAAAGCAGGAGACTAGACTGTGGCTGTATAGGCCAAGGTCTTCTCCATGGCTCCCCTCGGGGTGGGGTTTGGGGGGATCCCAATGAAAAGAGACATTCTGTGGGTCTAAACCATTTATTATCATGATGGAAAGTAGATGCATAAAACTATACCACACTTCTCAAGGTTGGCCTGAAATTAAATAACTTTTGAAAGGAGGAATGTCTGGGAAGGGAAGATTATTGGCAGGCACTGCAGACCTCTAAGTACCCCATGAGAATGGGGAGCTCTGTTGTGAGCCTACTGACTGTGGTCACATCTGTACAAGTGGAAGGGCTTAGGGCATTGCCTTTGAGTGACTGATAGCCACAAATCTCTCTATGGGGGGAGGAGAAGAGAGCTGTAGCCCTGAAACTGGGGCCTGGTACCAAGAGCAGATAAAGCTCTACTATCCCTTCAGGGTCTCCAGGGCTTCAAGTCTTGACCACGGCCTTGTAGTCCATGGCCCTGCAGGCACCAGTCTCATTTATGAAGTATTTACATGTTTTATTACATTTGGAATTAATTTTAATTTTTTACACCCTCTATGATGATCATATTCTCTCCATCCCCAAGTCCTCATCTCTCCCTCGTCTACCAAATCCCCCAGCTCTCTCTTCCAGGTAAAACAAAACTCCAATAGAAAAGAATGGAAAACTATAACATCAAAAAAGAGCACACACCAAAAATGGTGATGTGTGTTTCTGTTGGTCAACTAACCTTGACTATGCTAGTTGCATAATTTCCTTCTCAAAGTCCATCTCTTCATATCACATGGGGAGGTAGAATTTCAGCATATAAATTTGTATAAATTTTGAGTTCATGAATATTCAACTTATTGCACAGAAATATTGAAGTATATTTATTGTAAATACAAATATATCACCCCCCCACAATAGACTGTCAACTGAGGTACTTGAATATGCTGCAGATTCTTGCAGTGGCTGAACATTGCTATAAAAACCCAATACATATTCTTAGTTACTTTGATGGAAAATACATAATCTTTACATATAAATATTTGTTATTTAATTCTGAAAATTCCATAACTCTCAGATTAATATTTGGAAAATAAAAAGAATCCTAATATTTCTGAATTTGAATATATTGAGAACATGGCAAAAAGAAATATATTTGTCTAATATTTTTCACAGATGGATCACAGAAATAAAGTTGTAGGCTTTAAAAGATGAAAATCTGGCTAATGCCTGAAATCCTACAACCTTGAAGGCCATGGAAGGATGTAGTATCTTGAATTCAAGATGCCTTGACTACATAATGAGTTCCAAGTCCATCTTAATTCAGAGTAAAACTGTCTTCAAATGATATGCTTAATCAAGAAAATGATGGAATATATATGACCTTTATTTATTATTTATTACTATTTCTTAAAACTGCATCTAAACAATATAAACAGAACCCCAAAACCATGCTAAAAAGATTTACAATAGTATTTTATGAAAATTCCCTCCCATTCTTCAGAGATGCTGGTTGATCACCATATTAAGTCCTTCACAGGGGGATTTAACAATACTTAAAGGACAGCCTTTTGGTGTGGCGAAAATTAAACTATTCCAAGTTTTCCAAAGCCCATGCTTCTGATGCTTGCTCCCCAGTTGGCAAAAGAACCTCTTGCACAAATGCTAATAGGTTTGTTGGCTCCACTATGCACGATAATTCACCCAGTTATGGAGGAAAACAGCTGTTTTGTGATCATCTTCTGGACATTTGCCATATTGGCATACCGAGTTAAAAATCCCACCGTGCCTCCCAGCACGGCAGTTCAGTCTCTAGGCTATTGGATAATGAATAGACAAGAGAATGCTTGGACTTCCTCTTTTAATCCAATGACTTTAGTACCACTTTCAAACAAAAAGCAAGCTTTGTTATTTACCAGTGCATAAATTGGTAAGAATATTTAACAACAACAAAGCCTATCACTTAGAATTCCATGCCTGAAATCAAGAATCCCAAAGATACCCACCACCATTGTAAGTGAATCCCATCGACTGCAATTAGTGGTGTCAATAGCTCCACAGGATCATGAACATGGTTAAATCTCAAATTATGCATAAAATTGTGGTTGGTTTATATGCAATGTAAAGACAATGAAAACCATTTATTTAAGTTGCCATATATTTGTAACACTCTCAAATACAGGAGAAATATTGAGAGCTCACTTATCCCTATAAATACAAAACTTCCTAAAATGAAACCATCTTAAAAATTAATATTAAAATAATTTTCATTAAGTACACAAGTCATTTAAGAATTCTGTGTATTTCAAAAGGATAACATAAACATACATCACAAATCAATTCCTATAGAGTATAGTTTAGTTATTAAAATAATATTCCATTATCTTTAAACAGTGATATGCAAACACTGGCCTTAGACACACATTGCAAACATAGTCTCCTGCACTGTCAAGAAAATATTAAAGCTTAAACAGTATTATTCATTATTTAAGGTGATTTGGGTTCAGAATGACAGACACAAAGGTCAATCACTTCTGAAGATTATTACTTTTCCAATATACTAAAATATGTTGATTTTATGACAAATTACCTTATTTCCCCATGAAAGTATTTTTCTTTTAGAATATTTCTAAAATGTGGCTCTTATGAATAAAGCAACATTGAACACACATAGAAGTAAGATTGTCAGTATTATTTTATATAGCAATTTGGGTATAATCTAAGAATAGTTTTTCTGGATCTTGAGGTAGATCAGTTCCCAGTTTCCTAAGGAAACACTATACTGACTTACAGAGCACTGGTACAAGTTTTCACTCCCAACTGCAGTTTATCTCCAATTTGGACTCTCTTTCTACCTAATATGTTAGTCTCTGCTTTTGCTTCCATCACCTACCTGAGGAAAGCTATCTAATGTCAACACTTTCTGAGTATTATTACCGAGCTCTGGAGTTGAGCTTGAACTCAGGACTATTTTAACTATTCTGTTTTGTTTTGTTTTGTTTTTCATATGGAACTAAATATGCTCCTTTCAAAGCAGGTTAGGAATTACATTAGAATTTTAAGATTGTATTAAATCCATAGGTTGCTTTTGATAGGATGACCATTTTTACTATGTGAATTCCACCAATCCATGACCATGGGAGACATGTTCATGATCTGATATCTTCTCCAATTTCTCTCTTCAAAGCCTTGAAATTTTTAATCATACAATCTTTAACTTGTCTGTTTAGAGTTACCTCGAGGTTTTGTAACTAATGTGAACAGTGTTGTCTCCCAGATTTTCTTCCCAGTTTATTTGTCATTTGTATCAAGGAAAGGTACTCTGTTTCATATTTGTTTTGTTTTGTTTTTAACTTAATCTAGTATCCAGCCAACTGTTGGAGGTATATATCAGCATATCAGCTGGAAGAGTTCTATGATAGAATTTTGGGGCTTATATAAATATGCTATCATATTTTTCCTTTCACTTTGTTTTTATGATTATTTACATGGGCTGACTTTTGTATGTTGAATCATTCCTGCATATCTAGGATAAATGTTTTTTTGATTGTGGTGGGTGATTTTTTTTTTGTTTGTTCTATGGTTTAAATGTTTTATTGAGTATTTTTACATCTATGATCATAACAGAGATTGGTCTATAATTCTCTTTCTTTTTACAATCTTTGTGTGCATATCAGTGTTTTCTATGGCTTTATGAAATGAATTTTGCATGAATGAATTTTTCTGGCTCTAATTTTTATGGAATAATTTGATGAGTGTTAGGGTTAGCTCTTCTTTGAAAGAATGTTAGAAATTATGCACTCTCTGGACCTAGAAATATTTTGAGAACTCTAATTTTAGTTCTGTACTAAGTATTGAAATTGGGTTGGTTTCTTAGTGTTCATGTTTTCTCAGTTTCTTATATATTTTCCATACTAACCCTCTATCATATGAATAATAAAGATCATTTCCCATTCTTTAGATTGCCACTTTGCATGAAAGCTTTTTTTACATACAGAAGCTTCTATGACTTAAGAAGTCACATTTATTAAACCCTGTCTTGGGGGAAAAAAAGGGATTATGGCAGCATGTATAAGGTCTGATAGGTACATGCAAGATGGGTTTCTAGCACTGAGAGGGGAAATTGGACACATTATACAACCCCTAATCAAGAAGCTATCTGTACTTGATGCCTGTTTGGCAAAAGAAAAATCAGTATTCTCTTACAGAGTCTCATATCTATATAAACCACACTTCAGGGCAGCCGCCAAGCACAAGTGTTGCTGTCTAATACATAACTAACTCAATAGTATTTCTGTAGACTTGTGGCTTTGTTTTGCTTTGCTTGGCATATTGGTCTTATTTTTCTTTTGAATGATAATTTTTATTTTTGTTTTGGGATTATATTTTTTCCATTTCTTTTGGTCTATCTTATCATTCTTGCTTTTTTGTTTTTAGAAAAAGGCAGTAAGAAAAAGAACATATTATTGGTTGAGTATAGATGATCTGGAAATGATTGGGGGAGAAGGAAATTGATAAAAATATGTTGCATGATATTTTTTCAATTAAAAAATGAAAAAAACAGCAAAATATATGCTCCATGTAAATGAAGTATATTAATATTTTATAACATTAAAACCAGCCTATAACTTATATCATGGAACTTTTGTACAGCTTTTATCCAAAGCTTCTCTTAAACTTGGGTCTGGACAGGTGGCTCAGTGGTTACTAGTACTGGCTGATCTTCCAGTAGATCCAGGATCAATTCCTGTCACTTACATAGCAGTTAAGAACTATCTGTAACTCCAGGTTCAGCAAGTCATACATCCTCTTCTAACTTCAGAGGGAACATATAGGAAGAGAAAAGACACACATTCAGACAGAACATACATATAAAAGTTAAACTATGTAAAGCTTTTAAATATACCTATATATTGTTTCAAAGTATTTTTATGTCCTATAGTCCCATTTAGGTTTTCCAGCTCTTAATAGGGAGCCGTAAACACATAACATTAAATGCACATAATCATTAAATGGGACCAGTGAGATGTGTGGGGGGGTATGTGTGTGTTTCTGTATTTGTGTGTGTGTGTGCATATATGCAATAACAATAATTAAAGAAAGTCATGAGTTTGATATGAGTTCAATAATCACTACAGGAGATGGTGGGAGGAAGGGGTGGAATAAAGTAACCAGTTCTCTTGTATGAAATTCTCAAAAATTGTAAATTAATAAATAAACGAGTAATTTGAATATATGTAAAGATTTACTTTGTGTGTGTGCATGTGTTTACTCCTTCTACATCTATGCACAATGTATATGCCTTTGGATGTCAAAAGAGCTAATTTGCATTCCCTCAAATGCAGTTAGGTATGGCTGTAAACCATTTTGTAGGAGCTGTAACTCTAACACAGGTCCTCTGTAAGACTGGTCACTATTTAGCCAATATTTTATAAATAATTAAGACTTTATAAATTTAAATATGAAGTTGATTATTTTAAGCCCCAAGTTTAAGTTAAATATTTATATATAAAATATATCATCCTAAAAGAAGACCTGTGAATGTTTATATTTTATTTGTAATTATTTTTAGTTAAAAGACACAGAAGAGACAGAGTTTGAATGAGGCAGTGTGTGAGAAAAGAAATATGTTTGTTCCGTATAATATTATTCTCCATAGAATTATACCAAAGTCTTTACAAAGTGATTAGTTGGAGATTTGGGTGAGAGTATGCAGGCAAACACAGGGTTGTTAAGATACTCAGCTATAGCTCACACACTGCTTTGGACATGAGGTTCTGCTTTATTGAGTAGAGATGCTAGTTCAATTATAGAGCAATTTAGCAGAATAATTGGAATTCCTTTGGGTCTGGTGAAGTTTATAGATCATAGAAATGATACACTAACTTTATATTATTTTTACTTTCGGATAATTCTGGAGTATGAATTATAAAAACAAATATTTCCCTAAGATAACTTCATTCCCAAGTAGTAGATGTAACAAGGTTGATTTATAATATAGAATATATTTTATATGATCTCTTCCAGAAGATATTGTAAAAGATTAGAAAAGAGATAATACACAAATTCCTTTCTTTTTCTTTCTTATTGGACAAACGTTTTTCTTGTTTTAAGTTTGGCTTATGTCAGAAATTTCTCTTGTAATACATTGAACTTATTCCTTTCTTTTAGGCCCAGGGACGCTTTTACCTAAAAGGAAATAATAATTCTCAAGCCATGTATTACTAATGAACATGGTGTGGGAGCAAAGAACATAGGCTACTTCAAATCCAGTGATCTAACCAGGAAGCAGTTACATGAAAGTTTTGTAACAACAGAACAAAGAATGTCACAAATCAACACACGTTTTATCTTCTCTGGTGGAGATAAGAGAAAGGTGGGTGTGGTAGGTTGGATAAGAATGGCCCCCAGAGGCCATTCAATACTAAGTCACCAGGGAGTGGAATTGTTAAAAGGATTCAAATGATTAGGAGGTATAGCCTCTTGAAGTAAATGTGACCTTGTTGGAGGAGGTGTGCCACTGGATGGGGTCTGAGATTTCACAAGCCCATAACAGTCCCAGTCTCTCCCTCTGCCTGCTGCCTACCTGAAGATCCAATTATACATTTCTCAGCTATTGCTCCAAAACTATGTGTGCCACCATGAACCCTCCATGAAGAAAATGGACTAACCACTGAAACTGTAAGCAAGACCTCAATTAAATGCTTTCTTTTNGTGCCACTGGATGGGGTCTGAGATTTCACAAGCCCATAACAGTCCCAGTCTCTCCCTCTGCCTGCTGCCTACCTGAAGATCCAATTATACATTTCTCAGCTATTGCTCCAAAACTATGTGTGCCACCATGAACCCTCCATGAAGAAAATGGACTAACCACTGAAACTGTAAGCAAGACCTCAATTAAATGCTTTCTTTTAAAAAGTTATCTTGGTTCTGGTGTCTCTTCACAGCAATAGAATACTGACTGAGGAAAATGAGGAAACAGCGCAGGTGAAGCCTTCATATGCTATCAAACAGCCGCAGGTGAAGCCTTCATATGCTATCTAATGACATTGTTAGCTTTGGGGTTGTTGGGAGCTACTGGTGTTCTAAGTGATGACATTCAAAGAGAAGCCAGTGTTCTATTTTTATATTCCAAGTAATTTACCCAGTGTGAACAGGGCAGTGAGGCAGGCTCAGAGGAGGTCAGTGAGTTGCTATCAAGAGGACTATCAACAGTATCCCAAGATCTTTTCTATATGGGCTTGCAACATTTCCCAGTTCTGCATCATATCTGACATACTAATCTGCCAGAATGCTATTCAGAAGGCATTGGAAGGCTCAGGTTCTTCCTGCAGGCGTTCATTCATAGGGCATCTAACCCCCGTTTTTATTATTTATTTAACATTTATTTTTTATTTTTTATTTAACATTTCTTTATTTTTATTATTTATTTAACATTTCTTGTAGGGGGCTGTTTACTTTATTTGTTATTTCTCCTTGGCTAAAATAATCTTTTCTCATCTCCATTTATATTTTGTGTAACAGTACTAATGGCTACCATCTTACCTATTCAGTGCAGAATTGTGCCTGGATCCAGTTCCTAGCTTCAGTGCTTTTCCAGACAGTAGTCTGAAGAGTGCTATCTGCTGGATTGGAAAGGCACAGTGATCAAAGTGGGTGACAGGCATTCTCCTCTTTTCTCAGAAATCATCACATCATGATTGAGTAGTTAACAACCAAGCTCCTGCCTTCCACTCCTTCATTAGCTCAAGTTTCTTCCTCAGTCATCCACTTTCCAAATTCCTTTCATGAAAGCACATCTTTAGACACTGTTTCACACATAAACAACTACTTGTATGTAGATACAGTAACATAACTGCTGCCTTGAACCTTTCTCCATTTTGATTGCCAAACCCTGGGATTATTAGCTCAGCAGCTGTTAGATCATGATATCACTTCATCTGGTTTTGGTTGTAGACTATAGCCTGCCCCTAGATGGTCCATGTTTCTCTGCAGAGGGGTAAAATATGAAGCAGAAAAGATTTCATTAAATAATTTAACAGGATAGTAATGCGTTAACTTCATATAAATCATAAGTATATGGAAGCTTTAAACTAAGCACTCTGTTACTCAGACAATTGCTGACGATGTAGATAGACACTAAAGACTCTAAAATGACGTATTTTGTTTCTTTAGCTCTTCGTCACTATACAAATAGTTAGAATTTAAAAAAACAGTGTAAAAACGTAACCGGGTCCCGAACATACTCTTCAGAGACCGATCTTCAAATGAATCATCGTCCACGTTAGATAATGGTCTCTTTCATCTATCCACAGGGGTCGTTCCTAACACCTCGTCTTTAAAATTTCATTGCTGTGGCTACAGCTGGCACTTCATTAGGCTGTCTGACTCACTAAGAAGTTTTGTCCCTGGCAAGTAGGCGATCTATCACCTTTCAGCCTAGTCTAGTGGCCTGAGATGAACTTTATTCTAGGGCACAGAAAGGATGTCCAAGTTATATGATACTTAAGTATCAGTTTGGCTGCTATTATTTACCAGTGGCAGAAGATAATCAAAAAGTGTATTTAGTAGTGTATTTTCTTAAATATCTGGTATAGGCTTCTGTTCCTTAACTCATACCCTGTCATCAAAATCTGACTCGATGGATCATATAAGTCAATGTTATTCATACTGGCTCTATTGTTTCATCGGAATTCCTAACCTGTGCCAAGGTGGATGCAACAGCTTCAGTTTATTTCCCTTAACATTGGACTTCCATATCTCAGTAGATATCTGATTACAACTCTTTAGTCTGGCCTCTGTCAGAGGCTCCTCCCTGAATCACGTACTGTAGCCAGAAGAACACATTGCCTAATTCTAGCAACTGGACAGGCGTCAACAGCAATTAATTAAATAAGTGTGGACACCAACAAGCACATAGTTTACAAAAGAGAACTGGAATATAGTTTTGCAAGAATCAGAGGATTATATCAAATGGTTTGAATGTAAATAATGAGTATATCATACATGCGAAATAATGAGTATATCATACATGCGAAACCATTAATTGTTCTGTTAAATTTTGCTGCCATGGAAGCAATGATATTCTTTGTAAATTAACATTCATCTGTTTCCTTGTAGATGACTTTCCAATAAATTTTCACATATTTTACTGAGAATATACTAATCCTTTTAGTCTTCTAATATAAACAATTACACAGTTGTTGCATATATAATTATATATATATATATATATATATGTATATATATATGATATTAAATAACCTTGATATTTGAATGTTTGTGCATGTGTATAGATGTAGAAGTGCTTATACTATTGTATTTCTTAGGAGTCTCTAAAGGAACAGAAGTTGTAGAATATATAGAAAAAAATGACTTGATTTATTAGATTAGATTACAGGATATGGTCTAGGTAATCTAACAAGGGCTGTCTCATACTAAAGAGACTGAGAGTCCTGTTGTTGCTCTTCCCACAAGATGCTCTGGATGTATGTCTCAGCAGTCTTATTCTGGTGGTGAAGACCTGAATGATTTCTGGACAGCCATTGGTGTTCAGTTAACATTGGAAGCCCTCAGAAGTTTGCTCTAATATCTAATATCTGTAGACAGAATAACATTTTAGTGTGTATGACAGCAAACAAGAAAAACAAAAACAAAAACAAAAAACAAACAAACAAACAGAAACCAAAGCTTCCTTCTTCCACGTTCTTTAACTGCTCTGTCACCAGAAGGGCTGCTCACATTTAAGGTTCTTCTGCCTCAATGATCTGATTCAGAAAAATCCCTCACAGGTGCACCCAACAGCTTACATTTTAGATGATTCCAAATGCAGTCAAATTGACAAGCCAGAGCAGCCATCACACTCAGGGACACAACACATTGTCAGATAATGGTGGATCAGTGACATCTGTCTAGTCTTGAAGTCTATGGGAATTGTACATGCTACAATGAACAAAAATAGTTTTGTTGAACTAAAGTCTCATGGTATTCAGGAGTATCAAACAATTTCTTTCACATTTACAAATCTGTTACTTATTCAACTACAGTAACTATTGAACATGTACACTGTGCTTGATACAACCTTAGCAACAACTAGAGAATTAGTTCTGTGCAAATTGAATCCCTTCTACCTGGGTTAAGCAGAACATAAATGTGATCAGACTTTTGTTTTTGAAAAGAATACTCATTAGTTTTATAAAAAATAATTACAAAAGTGTCAACACTGTACCTGGGGAGCCAGGTGCAGGAACGGAACCCTCTTCAATTATTTGAAATAGAAATATAAAAAATAATATGCGAAGAATAGAAAGAAAATTTTAATATGAATTATGCAAACATGATGATGGGTAAGAACTGACAGTGAGGTAGAGTGGGATGCAAGGGCTGCTTCCCACTTACCTAACATGCCAAAAGTGAACGGATTATTATAGAAAGTGGCAACTTTCTATAATAACTACAACAGAAAGCCTGTAGCATACTTGAGTTTTCATTGATTTACTTACTTTATATCCAGATCGCAGCCACCCTCCCTCATGTTTTCCCAGTCCCACCCTCATATACCTCTCCCCCTACAACTCTGTCCCCTTCTCCTCTGAGAGTGGAAAGCCTGCCCACCCCCCACCCCCCCGCCATGGGTACAGACTTTCTCTGGCACATCAAGTTACAGTAGTGCTAAGCAACAGCTTCTTTCATTGAGGCTGAACAAGGCAGCCCAGCTAGGGAAAAGGCAGGCAACCGAGTCAGAGACAGCTCCTACTCCAATTATTAGAGGACCCACATGACCACCAAATTGCATGCACATTTGCTTCAAAAATATAAGAGTCTCACCCATGTATGCTCTTTGGTTGGTCATTTAGCCTCCATCACTCCCTGTGACACTAATACGTATGTCTTGCACATTTGGCTTAATTCTGAGACTATTTATTCCCTCTTATAATATTTCTTGTTCATTTCCATTTAACTTGTGAGATAGTAGCTAACAAGTTTCAACTGTACCTTAGAAATGAGTACACTTACCCAAATTATTTGTGCCCGATGTACATTTCTGCACAGAAATACAAAAAAATAATAAATGGAGCAATTAGAAGAGCCAAGTGTCTATGTGATGGATCCCAAACTACCAAACCCAGACACTACAGCAGATGCCAACAAGAGCTTGCTAACAGGAACCTGATAAAGCTGTCTCCTGAGAGGCTCTGCCAGTGCCTGACAAATACAGAAGTGGATGCTCACAGCCATCCATTGGATAGAGCACAGGGTTGCCAATGAAGTACCCAAGGAGCTGAAGGGGTTTGCATCCCTATAGAAGGAACAACAATATGAAGTAACCAGTATCCCCAGAGCTCCCTGGGACTAAACCACCAATCAAAAACACATGGTGGGACTCATGGCTCTAGCTACATATGTAGCAGAGGATGGCCTAGTTGGTCATCAATGGGAATAGAAGCCCTTGGTTCTCTGAAGGTTCTATGCTCCAGCATAGGGGAATACCAGGGCCAGGAATGGGAGTGGGTGGGTTGGGGAGCAGGGGGAGACAGGAAGGGGATAGGGGATTTTCAGAGGGGAAAGTAGGAAAAAGGATAATATCTGAAATGTAAATAAAGAGAATATTTAACAAAAAATAAAACACATACACCAAAGAAGAGCCATGTGTCATACTCAGCAAGGACAGAGTTTTCTATTTATTATTTTTTTTTATATATGAAGTTAACTTAAAAGGCAAAATTCAAGGACTATATTGAAAAAATATTTAAATACAAGTTCATGAATATTTATAATTATCTAGCTCTTTCTTTTGAAAGAAAGTTATTAATTATGCCAAATAGAAGGAAAAGAAAATCCTATTTTGTAAATCCTTCTTTAGCAACTAGCACATGTACAACTTCTCTTTATCCACCTAAGGAACCCCTGGTCAGGGAGGTTAATCTCCAACTAGTGTTTCCTTTCTTTTCCAAACTTAGCATTGAGCTGTGCTAAAATGTACTAGAAAATAAGACTGATAAAGTATGAACGGAGATAAGCAATGAGTTACTAACTGTGAGTTGGCTATTCAGAATATATTGTGACTGCCATTGGAGACTTTGACTCTAAAGTCAAATAACTTATTAGGTAAACATTTGATGCCATAAAAATCTGTGGTTAAATATTTTTATAGCACTGGATTTAATTTTGTCTTTCAGAGCCACCTTTCAAGTATTTGTCATATTTACACACACATACACACACACACACACACACACACAGAGCACATGTAAATTTGAATTATAAGAGGACCTTAATCACTTCTATAAAGTAATCTCATTCCTTTTATTGTTTTTATCGTCATAGAAACTTGCGGCATTTTTGCTTGGCTCTAGCTTCACTAAATTAGAATTGTTTTATTCATTCAGGCATGAATGTTTACATTTTAGAATGTGACCAAACTGTGAGGGTGGCTCAGTGGTTAAAGACTTGCATGACTCCTGCAATGCCCTGGGTTCGAATGTACATAAAAAGATATTCTCTTCTCAACGTTCCCACCATTTTTTCTATTCTACCTTAATGTGTTTCTAGGGTTAAAGTTATTTCCAACCAAAAACGATTTCAAGTCACTCATAAATCTCCCATGGATTGTCAGAGGAAAACTGTTCTCCAAGCACATCCTCAGGGTTATTTTTAATCTCCTGATCTTGTAATCACTAGAGCTCAAATATTTCCCACATTACTTTATAACCTTTAGACAAGCATTGATTTATTTTCTGAATTTTCTTCAAAACTGAGATCTGAGTTGTACTAACCCTGGCTCCTTCCTTGATACATGCCCTACTGATAACTGAATATATGCCAGGATCTGAAGAAGCATGCACAGGACACTTTCTATGTTAATCATTAAACCGACCCTAATGTGTTACTCAGAAGTAAAATGGGACTCTTTTGAGTCCTGAACCACAGGAAATGCAACACTTTGTAATCTCATCTCCTAAAGGAAATGCAACATCTCCTAGTAGCTCCTTGTTTCTTTCTCAGTTGGTTCTGCATTGGAGCACTTGTGCAGAAGGGAAGACCGCATATGCGATGAACCTTATTCCCTGGCATTATCAAGCACTTTGGAACATCCCCTAAACCTTTATAATAAAGATAAGGAAAGTATGAGAAGCACTATATTAGTCAAACATAAAACTTGGTGTTTTATCTTGATTTGAATGAAACAAATAAAAATAATGAAACTCTAGTTTCAAGTCCTTTATGATTGTCTGTATTAGCTTTTGAATTCCTGTAAAACTTTTCTTCTCACCAAGCTTCAGCATTTGCACCTGTAAAGTGAAGCATTTGGATGAAATATTTAATCACTTATTAGGCTAATGAACCTTCCTAAACAACCAATTTCAGATGCATTAGCTTTCAGATGAGCATACAACCATTATGAGCCTATCAATAACCCTGGTCAAAGGATTTTCAGTAAGCAGGGCATTTTAGTTTCTAATTAAATTTCTGCTAAAATTATCTCCAATTTAGCATGTATTTTATCGTTATTTCAAACACTCTTATCTTTCTGCTTATTTTATTATTGTCTTGTTAATTGATCAAGGAATTAAATTGTTATGTTGGTTTGGTGTCGGGATTGACACTCATAACTAAATCTCCACATTGATATTAGAATTGGTAGGCAGGGTGGATCACACTAAGTTTTGATGTAGTTTCAGGGGAAAAAAAACCCCACAATGAGTGAGAAATCATTGCCTGGGATATGGAAGGTGAGGCAAGTGGGCCAATGATATGCAGACAGGATGAAAAGCAACATCAGCATGTCTGTTTCTGGTCCAGGGGATGCTGTCAGGATGATTATCCTAGTCTGCAGAGGCAGGTCATTTGTGCCTAATGGTTCATCATAGAAGATGGTCTCCTGCCCGGGACCTGATTACCCAGATCTGGTAGTCTTTCTGCTCATATGAACTATCATTATATGTGCGCAAAAAATGAAGAAACCAATTCACACTTTAGGTTGCCATTTTCCAAAGACTTTATTGCCATTGTTTTATCTTTTAATCCATAGCCTAATTTTGATTATATTCCCAACAATCTCTGTACTCTTTTATGTTTTAATGTCATTGCTACTCAAGCATTGACTTCCTATGTCTCCTTTGTCCATGGTCGTATTTCTCCCCGACAGACATGATGGACCTTTGAGGATTTTGATACAAAGCATGTTAACTTTCTGTTTTATAAATCATAAGGCAGGCAGTATCTATAAACAGGCATTTGGACTCCATTGACTTTAATTTGTTTGCAATGATCAGACTCATAAACCCACCTTCACCCTGTCTAGTTTATTATTCACGATTCTGAATTCAGCTTTGGGGCTGAGTGTCATTTGGAGTAAAAGAAAATTAGCAATTTGGGGCGCTCCTATATTGCATTCACTCTGCAGAGCAGACTGAATATATTTTTAGGCACTGCATGTTTATAACCTAATTTTCCCTCATTACTTTACAGAGGTGACCTTGTTCTAATACCTTCGGCACCTGATGTTATAAAAGTGAAATTCTTTTCAAACCTGCACTGTTAACATGCTCCTGCTAGAAAACAAATGAGAGATAACATTAACATTCCTGCCACAAAATACCTGCTAATTTGCTTGCAGTGTAGAGAGAAAGCCTTTCATTACATATCACAAACTTCATTTCTGTCGAATGCGTCACCAGGCTTTCTAAAAAGCCAGTGAGGATCTATCTGATCTGCAATGCTGCCTTCAGCTCCAGCTTCAATCCTCCCAGCCCAACACATCTTTTATCATCTACTTGCTCTCTCTCTCTTTCTAAATTTCCATCCTGTGACAAAATTGTATTGTTCATCTGTCAAAACAGCTTTGATTTATGCTTTATTTCATATTACAGCTTCAGAGAGAAAAACACACTCACAGGAATATTCTATTTTCTTATTAAGGTCAGAATGAAATCTATACAGCTGAAAATGAGCAACTTGATTTCAAACAAATGATGACATTATTAAGTCATAAAACTTCATTCTTGATCTTAAAATCTGCTTGATGTGTTTTGCTCCATGCTAAGTTTCTTCTGAAAGTGGATTTCAGAGCCCTAACTGCATATAAGAACACACTATCCCTAGACAATAGTGAAACATCGTAAAAGAAGCTTACAATAATTTGGTGCTGTTAGACAATAGCGTTATATTTAGACAATAGCAGTTTTGTTTATTGTGCTCCATCTACTAATACCTTATTCTTACTGGACATTTTCATTGACATAAAACTTTATTTGACATTGACCTTTTCTGAAAATTAGCCCCAAGTTACTTTTCGGTTACACATTGGATTATTTCAAATAGGGCAAGGAAACAGTGCTTTGCACATCACATTTACAGATAGACACTGGTTAAACATTTTGGTGGATATTATTACATATTAGGAATAAAATTACCCAAGCATTTGGGCAACTTGGAAAATCTCATTCCATATTCCTTCTGAACAAACTTAGCAGTGGCAGAATTAAGTATTTGGTTAAAATGAGCCTAATATGACCTTGCATGTGAAACAAACATCAAGAACACACATGATTTAGATGTGAGAGCTAGTTCCCTCACACTCTCAGTGGCACACTAGGTTAAATTAAATTAAATTGAAAGGCCTCATTTCAGCTTTTTAAAAGTACCGAATACCTTTGTTCTTGTCATTGGTCTATGGGGGATGTATATACTGGAACGTGAGATGATTATGCCCACTTTGTATCTTAGTCCTTAATTTGTCCATAGCATCCTGATGAGAACCAACCTTAAATCAAGCTACAGGGAACTGTTTTTTTTTTTTTTTAGTAATAAATGATACTCTTACTCATTTATTTATGGAAAAGGCACATGACCTTTTATGGTGTGCCTATTCCAATATGTTTAAACTGTTACAAGGAAAGAATAAAAAGGAGGAACATTAGTAGGTTCCAGCAAATGAGACTGAATGACAGAATTTTCTGGGGGAAGTATTAGTCTTCTTTATCTATTTATCCCTCTGTTTCTCCATCTATCATCTACCTACTTATCTACCTACCTACCTACCTACCTACCTACCTACCTATCTATCTAATGATACACACACACACACACACACACACACACACACACACACTCACTCACACACACCTAAGCACCCATCTCTCCTACAAATGGGAGACCAGAACAGATCAACTTTGATGGCACCAAAGTCTAACTTGTTTACCAATGGGATTTGGGTGTTTACTCACAGGGAGAAAAATCCCCTTTTGGCTTATAGAATCTTCTTCCTGTTCTCTGGCAATTTAGCATCTTTGCAGAATTGGACCCTCTGATCTACCTCTTACACTGGCTAGCTGACTTTTCAGGACATATTTTAGTTTTATATAAAAAAATGTTACTATGTTACTTGCTGGCATATTAGTTTCCTATGGTATTGTGATAAACTACCATAAAGTTAATTACTGAAACAACACAAATATATTGTCCTAAAACTATTACTAGAGAAATTCAACAAAGCACTCTCTGTGTTACAGAGAAATTGTATGCATGTATTAAGTATATAAGCATGTATGTATGTATGTATGTATGTATGTATGTATGTATGTATTTTTGGTTCCAGGAAACAGATACATACCATCATTCACAGACAATTATTTTGCTCTCAAAAGCAAAATGTAGTTGATGAGTTATTATTTATTCTCACTACATACATTTCCTGTATCTCCCTCCTCTTCTATGCTGAGCAACTAACTAAGACATACAAGTTCAATTGGACATACTTTCTATCTCTGAGCCTTTTTTTTTTTGAACTTGGAAATCTTATGATTATTTTGTTAGCAATATAAAAAGTACATCCCAGACACTGCTTATGATTCATGATTAAGGTCATGGGTACAAGGTGACAAAGTCATCTAGGATACATATTTTACTATAACAAAAATATTCATAGTCAAGCTTGATCAGCAGTTAGATGTGTGAAATAGACAGAGAAGCCCTCTGACTTCTGGCTCTAAGAATGGTACTATTTTTATTCACTGAAAAGCCAAACTACATATATTAATTCATCTCATTCTTTTAGCAACTTTAGGAAGCAGTTTGTATAATTGCTATAGATTTGCTGTGAGATTAAATGAATTTAAGTCATATGACTTTGTGATGCAGTTAGCCACTAGCAGGACTAGATTTTAAATCTAGAGCTTTTACTCTAAGCCAACAAGCTGGAGAGGATGAAATATTTTTTAGACGAAGATAAAAGCTTTCATTTTGAGCATGTAGGATCTGAAGCAGTATAAAAAACAAAGAATTCTGAAGCCCAGTTTGCTAAGAAGACCACAGAACACTGCTGCTATGCAGAACAAAGTTGACCCTGATAAAAGACGAATCCACATACCGCCTAATTATCATTTTATCCAGCAAGGCATGCTGACTTCTAATGGGTAGTACTGCAATATTATTTTACTATCATTAAGATATAGTCATTTATAATGGGACTGAAGAGAGAACTCCTTCCCTGGGGACCACCGTGCCATATGTCTGATACAAAAATATATATTTTCAAATAGCTTTATAGATGAGTAATGTCACTGAAGTGTCTTTGTACTACTAAGCATAATTGATATGAGGTCAGTAGAACATGGAATAAACCTCTGCAAATGGAAGTTATCAGTTCACACATCATTTGCTTTTTTATGAATATAGGGAGAAGAACTAGCTTAGCAATTGCATCTGACTTGCTTACATGTGGGTAATTCCTCCAGCAAATATAGTTGCTGAACCACAAAAAGAGTGGGGAGATGTTAGTTCCAATTTACATATGGAGTTTTTAGTATGTAATTAGAAACCTGCAAACTCATAGGAAGTAAAGAGGATCCTCATTACTACAGATATTTGACAAAATACCTTACCACCTGCATATTGCCTGTTAAATTTAGATCAAGATTGACAAAATATTTTTCCTGTGGCGCTGAGAGCTCGAAAGCCAAAACTTCTAAGGCTGCCATGCCCTACTTTCACTTTTTTTTAGTTTTCTTTAAGAAATATTTTATAAGAAGCTTTCAAACTCCTGTGAAACTTTCCCCCTCTATATTCCTTTGCTGTTTGGCATTCTCCTTTAGAGCTATACCTATGTGAAGGCTTTGAGATCACCACAAAACAAAAACAAAAGTGTGGCATCAAATTGACTCTGACCTTCTGACAGCCAGAAAGGAACAAAATCTCTCTTAAATCCCTCCAGTATTTGGTGAATCTTCTAATCCTAAAGAGCTGACCCTTATTGATTCTTTCTGTGTTAAAAAAGAAATATCATAACTGAAGCACTTTTTTTTTCTAAAAGTCTGGCAATTCCCAAGCTGCTCTATGAGAATTCTAATGTTGAATAAGAGTCAATAATAAGTTTTAAAGAAGAGTTCTGATCATTTAATAGAAAAAATTAAGAGGAACCTTTCATTCCCTTTGAAATTGAAGTTATAGCAATGTGTGGCTTTCTGACATATACTGACTTTGGAATCTAGGCAAGTCATACACACTCAGACATTGCTCAGGCGATGAATGTGAAACTCACTTATTTAAAAAAAAAAGCTGGCAACAATAGAGTTGTCATGCTACATGTATATGCTTTCCTTTTTCTATATTCATTAATTTATTGTCAATTTTCTTTTTTCAAATATGTGTATGAATACATTCAGCACAAGAATATTCCTTATGTAATCTAACAGCATTTCAACATTTTCCTCAGGTGTAAGCTACAACTTCTTTTTTTTTTTTTTTAAGAGTTTGAAGTATCTCTGAAAATCAGGGAATTGTTTTGGGAATTCTTGGGTCACTCTGCTTCATCTGGGTCACTGAGCTTAGACCCAGTCAGAACAGGATGTAGCTCCTTTCCCCATTGAGTTGCCTTCTCAGTACCTGCTGCTTTTAATATCTACTCTTTCCCTGGGGCATCATTGGGTAACGCTCAAACTCCAGTTCAGCACACTGGCCAGATTTCTGACACTCTTGAGGGTATTGTGAACTACATTAGGGTTTAAAATATGGATAAGCTTTTGAGCCAATGCAGATCAAGGAAATAAATCCTAGAAGTTCACTACTCTTAAAAGCATTTCTAAAGATCTTACCTCTAAGTACACATTCATTCAAACAATTTGAGATAATTCAAGTGTCTTATTACAATGCTCTTACAGATTTTCAATCTTACCTAGAGGTGGCCCATGTCAGTATTGCACTAGCAACCCCATAAAGATTCTGTAATGCATTCACCAAGTCTCTTGAAATTTTACTTTACACTTAGAAGATAGGAAGTCTTTACACATTCATTCCTAACACTGACATTTTCACTCAGCCTATTAGTATCTCCAAAGTAATTAGTTATACTAACATCACAATTAGTTTTAAAATAGCTAAATTTATAACAAATGTAGAAAGCTCTCTGTTGTGACTGGGCTTCATCAGGACAAAGCAGCACATTAAAATTCCCAATCTGAACTGAAACAATAAAAGAGCATTTCGTGCTTTTTTGTTTTTTTTTTTTTTCAAGTGAGACATGGAAAGGCATTTGTTTTTAAAATGATGAAATGCAAAATGTCATGAGTAACAGTAGAAATCCAAGTGTTTGGGGAGGCAGTCAGCCGCCCAAAGAGCAGCGTATCACAACATTTTGTGAAGATATTGAAAACAAATCATCTCAAAGTTTAGAGAATAAATATTATTTAAATTATGAGAAATTTAATTGTATTAAGAAAGAATGATGTGGCTCCATTATAAGAACATTCAAATAAGAAAGAGAGAGATTCATTATAATTCTATCATGTAGAGAGAAATTAACAAAGGAATGAATTAAGCAAGACATAAAATACTAAATAATCCAAGAGAATGCTATGCTATGTTCTAAAATTTGCCAATAGTGGGACAACACTACTATCCTTAAAACCAAAATGACCATGCTGCCATCGAAACACAAAGACGTAGTTCGAGGAGCTAGAACCCACCACTCAGTAGGCCAAAACAGGTGTGCAAGGGGATGGTGATTTACACTATTTAAGATTATAAACAAATTGACCTTGACAGAGTAGCTTATAAAGAACATAAACGTCTTTCTGTGGTTCTAGAGATTGCATGCCCAAGACACTATGATGGAAGATGCCCTGTTTGGTGAGACTTCATTTCTGTGTCACAGACAGTATGTTTTCTTTATAAGAACATGGGTGAAAAGGCCAACAAAACCCTCTCTGGAGCATCAATAATGAGAACATGATTTCCATTCATTTGAGCTCTGGCCTTATTAGCTAAGCATCTTCCATAGGTCCAGTCCTTAGAGCATAACAAAGCAACTAGTTGTCATTATACACTTTCTTAAGCGTCACACAGTTTATGATATTGAAAGGCCCATTCTACTAGGTACTTTATTACATGACTTTTTTTCCCTCTGGGGAAACATGAAGAAATACCAATTCATGCCAGATAGAGCACAGAATACAGACAAAAGATATTATTCCACCCACTTTCAGCTTAATGAAAAAGTGAGTTTAGCAAGCCCACTTACGGGATTTCATGTGTAAGGTTTGTTGATGTGGCTGTTCTTGTTTTACTACACCAGAAATACAACCTACCCTGTGCAGTGACAGATGAAACTGCTTTCTTGAAGCTCCATGGACAAGTGGCAGGGGGGTTGGCAGGTCATTTCTTCAGCAATTGCTGATGCTGTAAAATACTGAGCATTGGCCTTGTGAATCTTGTAAGTTTCAAGAGCTTCCTGAGATTGGTGAATTTTGTTTATTTATCTTGTTTGATTGGTTTCTTTCTGAGTCTTCATATGCCTGCCTCTATTTTCCTGAGATTGGTGAATTTTGTTTATTTATCTTGTTTGATTGGTTTCTTTCTGAGTCTTCATATGCCTGCCTCTATTTTCAGTTTAATGACAAAAGCTTCGAAGGAATATGAAACCATCCTAGAGACATGTCAGAATATGTTGCAAGGTAGAACAAGAGTGGAAGGAATCTCATGACTTAAACCTAGTTTAAATAATATACAGATACTGAGGTAACAGATTGTTGAATATAACCAGAAGTCAGTTATCATCAAATATGTGATCAATAATTCCACAAATGAGTCCAAGAAATAAAACTCTAGTCAAACAAACGAGTGAGAAACACAGGAACTCTGAGAGAAAAAAAATTGAAGAATCTTTTTTTTTAATATAGTTAATGCAAACTTTATTTATAAAAGACACTTAAATCAGTTGTCTCATGCCATGCATTCATACAGAATTCAGTGTCACTTCTAGAAGCAGAGTGTGTGTAGACTTGAGCCATCACTGCTTTTCTCCATCTGCAGTCTGATACATACAACCAGTTTGTGTACAATGAGGTCTGCAGTGGCCACTTCACAGTACAGGACTTCTAAATTAATAAACTAACTCTTCAGAGTACTGAGGGATGGGCAGCTTCATCTGCAACTGCTCTTTATTCTCTCCAGTCTCCTTTTCAAGCCATCAATGTTAGTTGTGGAGGAGGAGGAGGAGGAGGAGGAGGAGGAGGAGGAGGAGGAAGAGGAAGAAGAGGAGGAGGAGGAGGAGGAGGAAGAGGAAGAGGAAGAGGAAGAGGAAGAGGAGGAGGAGGTGATCGTGGTTCCTGCAGAGTGGGTCTGGTTGAAATCCAGGTCTGAATGAAGCATCTTTATCTGATGAGAAACCATTTACCTATTCCCAGGTATTCGGAGTTACTGGTGGTGCTGAAGAATGTGTATTTAGTGTTGCACTAATTTTTCCTGGGGAGATTTGAATAACTCATCACTCCAAATAGGACATCAGGGTCATACTGAGGAGTGAGTTCATGTGCCGCCACACATGAGTAGATGTCGGAGAACACAGAGATCACATCTTCATATTCTTCTTTGTTTTGAGGCATTATCTCCTGTTGTTTAATACTGTTTATGTTGCGTTAGCTCTTTGATGAGCTTCCAGGATTCTGACTCTATTCCCTATCTTTCCATAGAAGCAGTAGGATTACAGATCTATCTGTAGGCTCTTACATTTGCACCAACACTTTATCCAATGAAGTATCTCCTCTGACTTCATTTTTCCATTCTCTACCTTATACATTTACTTATAAAGTTCATTAATTATTAACCATTAATATTGATATTTAATTAGCATGTAATCAAATGTGTTTTCATAAAATATCTTTAAGTCTATAATTGAACCCATACCAATTTTATTTAAATTGCAGCCTTCCAATTTACATAAATTCTTATATCTGTTTCTGTAATCAGGCTGAAATGAATTATCACCTGATTTCTGTTGAGGTGATGGCAAATTTCATAGAAATACAATCAACTTTGTTTTATGAATGTTTCTGTAGTGTTTTCTGTTTAACTCATTAGAAATGTGTTTTGGTGGACATCTGTGTTTTGTTTTGTTTCTTCTCAGAACTACAGTTCCAAGCCAAATTGTGGCAGTGCTAATGTTCTTATCCTAGCCAAGTCCAACTGCTCTCTTCAAGGACTGTTTCAAGACAGATTGTGTGAAGCTTTAATTCTAAAGTACATTTTAACTTAAGAACAGAAGATAAAGTCTGAGCCTTCTTGATGTTCTTTTCTTTCCATTTTTCTAAATTTAACGTAGTTCCTACAAAAACATGTTCTTGGGGTTGTATAACACAGTACTGCATTTGTACATAGAAATAAATATGCACACACACACATACATGTGCCTATCTTAAATAGATATGTGTATATAACATGATATATACAAATATGTAAATTTTTGAATATATGCATACATTACAAGTGCAGTGCATATGCATATGTATAGATAAACATATGCAAGTTTACCAACACACTAATGAAGTCTATTTATCTTAAGGTACTGTCTCATGCAATTATGATAGCTAGAAAGTCAAATTCCCAGAGCAGTATGACATAAGCAAGAGCTGATGTAGTTTTGAGTTGTAAAGCAAGCTAGATGCTATACTCATTCCTGCCTGTTTTGGAGAATTTGGGCTTTATTTTTGTTTCTTTAAGTAGTCACCTGACTGGAGGAGATTTACATACCATTATGCTGATCTATATTGAGGCTAATTGTTTAAATATTATTAACTCTTACTTGTTAATATTGGCCTTTCACTGACAGCGTAGTACCATAACCACATTTATGTAACACAAACATTAAACCAGTACATATTTCCTCACAGTTGTTACTTATTTACTCATTCAGACTATTCCGAACACATTTTGCTTGAATTGTTCTGTAATTTTTATCAAGTATTTAAAAATAGCTATATAATTTTTAACATTATCAACCAGAAATTACTTCTCATAAATTTTAAAGAAAATAAAAAAGACTAAAACTTAAAAGCCAGGAAGCATGGCAATTCTGACAAAATTCTTCTATCAATTGTTCAAAATAAATAGAAACTCACACTTTTATGTTAAATATTTGTTGAAATTGACAAAAATTTCTTTAAATACCTTTATTTTCATAAATTTTGTCATAGGAAAGTTTTTGGTCTATATATAAAGTATAAATTGTGAATCACAATTTATAGTAATAAATAATATGGGGATATAGATAGATAGATAGATAGATAGATAGATAGATAGATAGATGAAATGAATAAAGTATTTACATTTGATTTAATAAAAATATAAACATCCTTGAAGGAAATATTTCTTTAATTTATTGTTTTGAACTTCATATATTTCAATCAATTAATCTATGTACATTGGCATTCTTGTCAAGTATATAATTTTGACCTGCAAATTTCATGAAGCCATTGTTTTTAATAGCTGAGTGGTACTTTGTTGTATGAATGTACCACATTTTCTGTATCCAATCTTCTTTTGAAGACATCTGTGTTGTTTCCAGTTTCTGGCTATTATAAATAAGACAGGCATAGTCCCCAGTTGAGGGATGGGATCACCCATCCATCTCAAAATTTTTAACTCATAATTGTTCCTCTCTAAAGAAAATGCAGGGACAAAAATTGGAGCAGAGACTTAAGGAAAGGCCATCCAGAGACTGACCCACCTAGGGCTCCAAACCAATCTGCTGACACCAAACCCAGATACTATTGCTGATGCCAAGAAGTGCCTAACAGAAACCTGGTATAGCTGTTCCCTGACAGGAATATATATATATATATATATATATATATATATATATATATATTCTTAGAGTTTACTTTAACCACTACATCAAGGTTGGATACAACAACCTTGATAAATAGCCAAATAGATTTCATAATATAAGTTAGTTTTGAAAATTCTGTCATTTAAACCATTCATTAGTTAATTGAGATAGCAATGACACAGTTGGACATACAGATCTTACAATCAGGGAAAACTAAAAGGAAATATACACTAGAATGCATTGAAATACATTCTAATATCCATGTGTGTGTTAGAGGCATGTGTACTATGAAACCCACTGAATAGAGGGGATTTAGTTTGTCTCAGTGTAGCCAAGAGAGTAGGACAGAGAAAGAGGAGCAGTGGTGAACAAGATCACGAAAGCAAACAAAGGCAACAAGCAAGGCTCTGTAATGTCTATAAAATGTCTTAATCCACTCAGTTTCACACCTAAATTAAAATGTATGTGATCTAGAGAAAAGCAAGAAAATCTACCAAGATACTTGTAGATAACTCTTAACTCACAAATAATATTGCTCCTTGAGTTGTGTTCCCAAATTAATATATGGAAGTGTTAAGCAACTTTCTAACATTGTTGAGAAATGAGCCCTTATTTAGATGAGGTGGTATAAGGCCTTGCAATGGGATTGGTGTCATTTTTAAAAAGAGCCATCCAAGCTTATATGAGACAATTTCTCCGCTCTTCCTGCCATGTGAGTAGATATTATCATAAGATTTCAGATCTATTGTGTCTCATTTAAATCTTATGTGGTAGTCTCCAAACAAAACTGAATTCAGTGTTATGCTATTAAGAACAATATGAGAAGTTTCATGATCTCAATTATGTGTGTGTGTTTATAAGTATATATATATATATATATATATATATATATATATATATATATATGTGTGTGTGTGTGTGTGTGTGTTTAGAGAAAGATACATGCATACACACATACATACACACAAGCATACATACACATATGCATACATACACACATGCATACATACATACATACATACATACATACATACATTCATACTTTACTCATTTAGAAATATTTTAAAACTTTTCCATATGTATATAATCTACCATTTCTGTTCTCCAGAGCACTTTGTTATTTGTAATGCTCAAATAAAAGAAACATAGAAATGAGTTGTAAAACTGTGCAGTCTTTTAAGATGATAGATTGTTTTTGTCATTTTGTTTCTTTTCTAGAATGAAAAACCTGAAACTCATCAATCATATCATCCTTCAAGCCATAATATAATTAGAGTGGATGTGTTATTCAGTTATTTACTAAATATGTATGTGAACAAATCTCTCTTGGCATCTTCAGATTTAAATTTGTCATCAAGAAGACTGAAAGTCAGTGAATGTAACAAAAAAAATGCTGCTACATAGGTAGGGTTTGGAACTGACATCAAATTAAGAGGTATTAATGCAAAGACACCGATTAGGAGTGGGCTGAAGATTAGTATGACAAAGAAACTGAACAATTTGGCTATGACACTATAAACAGTACTAGGAAAAGGTCAAGGTAAGGAAGAGCATAGATACAGAGAATTACTGGGTTTATCTATGTACTATTTGGCTTATTATCATTATACACACTTGTATGTGCTATTCAAAATGAAACATTTTCACTCCTATGTTGTGAATAGATTTTTGCAGAATGATGAGAGAAATGTCGAGAACAAATGAGGGAGTCTATACGAGATTCCAAACAATGCATGATTTAAATTGGATTAAGATATACTAGCAGTAAATGGAATAATGAGCCAATAGTCTAAACAGTTAAAATATATAACTGGAAACATCAAAATTTTGCATTCTAGTGGAATTGTATAAGAATTTGAGAAAAATTGACAGCTGTATAAAATGTACTATTCCATTACGTGAATATAAATTATTTTTGTTTATCTGCCTTTTCAATTAACATTAATTAAATTTATCTGACAGTATAGAAAAGTATTACATATTTCCTTGTACTTATCCTTAGGTGCTCAGTCAATTTTATTATTTTTGTAAGTCCATCAGTAATGTATTACTATTAATCTATATTAGGTTGTTTTTAAGTCTATATTCATAAATGTAAAAATTTTATATAGTTTTAAATATATACCAGACATTTCAAACCCTATGATAATTCCTCAAATAAAGATACCCAATATAAAAAATAATGGTAGACAAAGTAATTAAAGAATAATAAATCATTTAAACAAATCTCCAAACCAAATTCGTAGAGTATTACTAGAAAGAAAATTAACATATAATTAAACATCATTATATGCCAAAGTACTTAATGTTGATGATAGGTTTGGAACTGTCCATTGGAGCCTATCAGGTGCATCCATGGGCATAACACAGAGTACAGTGACTATATTCTATAATACTCACCTATAGTCTACCACTAGTTCATCAGGGAAAGGTAAGGGCCTAGAACTCCTCTATCAACCATTAGTCTCTAAACTCACTCTTTCTCCTTTCAAAGAGGAGCTTCTTTGATTCAATATTTGACTGTGGTTATAAACATAAATATTTATCAGGCAGTTTGGCTTCATGTATATTTGGTTATAGTAATAGGTTCTCTGAAGACCTCAGATCTACTCAGTCTTGATGTTTCTTTACTGGGTTCATATTAATGGTTTTACATGATATTTCTGTGGAGCAGACTTCATATTCAATCCAAGAGCAGCTGATTAGCCTGAGGATCAGTGATTCACTACTGTATCACTTAGTATATCTTCCCAGGTAGACTGCTATTATTGCTTGTATGATTGCCAGATTATTAAAACCATTGATGCCTTCTTTGCCCCAGTGGCCTGCATAGACACTTCTGGTACTATGAAAGCAAGCCTTCAAGAAAGAAGCTTGACTTCTGTATCATAAAACCAAAGTGAATCATCTTTTCAGCAATTGTATTAACTAGCTGTAGTAAGCAATAAAAAAAAAATGTCAAGAGTTTCTATTGCTGTAGTGTTTGTGGACTGTCCTTATCAAAAATTCATGAGGAGGAATCCTATAACTGATAAGAGATTTTTTTAAATTAATAATTCCCTGATTTTATTAGCAATATTATTCAGCCTCTAGAACACCACTGTTTAAATAATTTTATTATTTTAACATATTTTAAAATTGTTTTCTAAAATAGTAGGATTCTATATGGCTTTTTAATTTGCTTTTCAGTTTGCTAAAGCTTCTCCCACCTTCCTCTTTCCTACCTCCAATATTCTGGCCCAATTAAAAAGTTTTTCCTCTTTAATGTCACACATTTACTTTCTTTTATCCCTCCCACTGAAGCATACCTTAGCCACAATCCCTTTCTAGGGTGTTGTTCTTATAGCCACTGCTGCTAATATGCTACTGTGGTTGTATGTTAACATCTTGCTTTGATTATTTTTTTTCCTAAATTTTCTATCTTTATTTATTGTCATATATTTTAATTTTGAAAATGTGCCTATTTCATATTAAGGATTTTAAATGAATGGTGTTTATGAATATAGCAACCGTGTTGTGTTAAAATGCTTTCTTCTAATGTATCTGGAATGTTTATACTGGCTTATGGTGCTCATTTATTTTGTTTTCACTATGGCTCTATACCTTAGAATATTGCCTGTCTTTTGGATAAAATCTAGATATTCTACAGAGAAAAAAGAATTGTTGAGTCTTCACGTTATGCTTTGGTGTTCACCAAGACAGGCACATCCTCTTATTTCTTAGGCATATAGGAAATATCTTTATTCCACAATATACCATGTTAATGTTTAAGAGATTAACTCCAGGATCCCTTAATGTGAATTGTGTCTGAGCAGTCAGCAACCTCTACTTTGGCTTGCTTTACAGATCAAAACTTTATAATTTCAAAATAAATTAAGCTACCAGGACAAAATATGCAATAAAAAGAAAATAAGAACAACTCTACTTTCCTTTGTTTCTTAGCTTCCACCTCAGTAGCTTCAGATTTCCTTATGATATAATAACAAACATTTAAGTGGACATTATTCCTCTTATACACTATACTCTGGACCATGGCTCTTGACATCCTAAGCTGTTTGGTGAGTTTATTTGCTATCTTTGTTACCAACATAAACTATCTTGTCTTCTTTATATGTAAATACTCACAGAGAAAATTCCCTGCTTGCTGTCACTGAACCCTTCTCTATTTTCACCTTCTTTTAAAGTTGACATTTTCTTCCCTACCCCTGATGGCTTACTTCTATGTAGACTAAAGGCAGGTATAACTTTTGTATTTTAGTTTTCTATTTCAGTTGTTAAGTATACATGATATTTTGCTTTACAAAATGTTATTATTCTCAAGTACTGTAGTTCTAATAGTGATTATCATTTTACCCGTGCTGTTAACTTGTTCTGCAGATACTCTGCTTATAAAATATTTTACCCCTGTTATCTGAAGGAAAGAGGTCTTTATTTGCACTCTTTTAAATATTGTAAATAATAGCTCACTTGGCAATTCTGTGGGAAAATATAGTTGTGTTTTTGCTTATTATTCTACCCAGAAACTTTAACTCAAGCAGCCTTGTTCTTATTCAGATTAATATTTATAACATTATTTAAATTTTACTTCTACTTTGTCCATTTTGTTAAGTCATATTAATCAAGAATTCTAAGAATTTTTTTTNCTCCCTTGTCAAAGATCAGGTGAGCATAGGTGTGTGGATTCCTTTCTGGGTCTTCGATCCTATTCCATTGATCTACCTGTCTGTTGCTGTACCAGTACCATGCAGTTTTTGTTACAATTGCTCTGTAGTACAGCTTGAGGTCAGGCATGGTGATTCCACCAGAGGTTCTTTTATTGTTGAGAAGAGTTTTAGCTAGTCTTGGTTTTTTGTTATTCCAGATGAACTTGCTAATTGTCTTTTCTATATCCTTTTTTACTAATCCGCAGGAGATTCAAGGACAATTATTGATGTGTTCTTTTTGTCCTTCCATGCTTAGTGTACCTGCTTTTGTTCCATAAAAATATATGTCTCAAATGCAAAACACAGAGGCACAGTTCCTGGGAATAGAACTGACAGTATGAAGTGGGCAAACAGGGAAACAAGATGTTTATAATCATTCTGAGGAGATGACACAGCAAGAACCTGTGAGAAATGGCAGTGCCTCACTGTTAGTCAAATGTTACATGATGGCTTATTTCACTTTAAACTTGGAATAATTCTTGCTTTTCAAAATAATATGTAAATCATGTCTGATTTAAAAAATGTCTTCAGTAGGTACAAAATCAAGGAGAACTAGAAAATTTTAAAGGAACATTTAGAAATTAAATTAAATAAATACTTATAAGGTAGATTTGAGTTCAAATATGATGATTTATTTTAAAAAGAGAAAACATTCTCAACAAAACATAGATATTTCCAACTAAGAACTAAAAGGCAAAGCTCAAGACTGGATAAATTCTCTATTAAATATTATTAAAGTCTTTAGGAAAATCTAATCACACACTTTTCAAAGTGTTCCATAAAATAAAAGAGAAGCAATATTCTTTCTTCAGAGATGGTACCAATAGTAAATAAAGATATATTAACAAAAATGATATACTAAGTTCTCTGATGAAAAAAACTAACCAAAAGAGTATTGAGAATATAGTTGCAAACCAAATAAAGTACACATTAAGACTATGCATGTCATCTATATTGGTTTCACTTCAGGAATGCAAATTTTCAACAATATGAGATAATCAAGAAATATACAAATACAAATAAGGGAAGAAATGTCATAGTTGTAATAGATAAAGAAAAATTATTTTTAAAGGCTCAACATCATTCACAATACAAAGTCAAAAGAGATTAAGAATAGAAGGAACGGGGCTGGTGAGATGGGTCAGCGGGTAAGAGCACCCGACTGCTCTTCCGAAGGTGATAAGTTCAAATCCCAGCATCCACATGGTGGCTCACAACCATCGGTAACGAGATCTGGCGCCCTCATCTGGAGTGTCTGAAGACAGCTACAGTGTACTTACATATAATAAATAAAATAAATCTTTAAAAAAAAAAAAGAATAGAAGGAACATACCTTCACATAGTTTAGGTGATTATGGCAAACCGATAACCAACATTATAGTACATGGGTGAAAATAGCATTTCTCTAAAATTTGGAAAGAGATAAGGATCCTACTCTTTCCACTCTTAGTCAATGCAATGTGCAGTATTAGCTAGAGCAGCAAGACAATAGATAGCTGTAATAGAGAATAAAAGCTCATGAAGATAGATGATTGTTTTTGTAGATGATTCTTCTTCAAATAAAAGATCCCACAGAATCCAACTGAAAATCTTAATGAACAAAGTGTGAGAAGTTCTATTCACAACCCCTATAAACTTGCTGAGAAAAATAATTAAAAATGTATAATAGCTTCAAGTATATATAAGAACAATCTACAGCATACTTCACAGCAAGACTCAAAATATGTTCTCTTCATTCTAGAAAGAATATACTAAATTTTATACTGAAACAAAATAGATACTGTATAGACAAAGCAGCCCTAAGAAGAACACGCCAGAGATGGTACAATACTTGATCTCAGTAAGTGCTACAGAGCTTTGTTACAAAGGGGACATGGCAATGACACAAAACCAGAAGGGAATATCACAGCAGATCCAAAAATAAACTCGGGCAGCTAAGGTCACCTCAGTTAAATATTTGACAACGTTGTCAACAACTTGACAAAGAAAGCCTAGTCAACAAATAGTGCTGGAAAAACTGGATATCCTGCAGAAAAATGGAATTAGATTCAGTTTGTCACTCTACACAAAAACAGCTCTAAATGGATGAAAGTTCTTAATTTAAATACTAAAACTTCTTTTTAAAAAAGCCAACTGAGGGAAACACTTGAAGATATAGACATAAACAAGAATGTTATTAATTGAGCTCCAATAGAACATGAAATAAACCCATGAATTGACAAATACAATTACGTGAAGTTAAAATGCTTTTGCACAGCAAAGGAAACAATCAATGGAGTGAGGAAACACCTTACATATGGATTAAAGAAAATCTTTCTCAGCTCTAGTCTATACAGGGGCAAATATCTATAACAACAAACAATTGTAAACGTTAAGGAGAAGGAAAAATTTCCAATAAGCAAATATGACAATAAACTTCACATTCTGTTCTCAAAAGAATCTATACACATGGCCAAAAATTTTTAAACATGCTTAACTATATAGTGCAAAGAAAAGCCATTTGGGGAGGTTCTCCAACCTTAATCATAATAGTTATCATTAAGAAATCTACTGGCCCAAATACTGATAAGATGTGGAGAAAGAATAACACTTATTCAATATTGCTTGGACTATAAACTGGTACAGTCCTTAAAAATATCCAATGTGGAGTTCTCCCCAAAACACAAAATTTGTCTAAATACAGAATTTTTTTGACTCAGCTGTATTACTATATGACTAGCTATACCCAACTGACTCTATATCCTAACACAAATACACTTCTCTATCTGTGTTTATTGATGAGCTATTCACAACAATAAAAATGAATCACCTTTGTGTCCATATAAATAATAATACATAGTTAAAATATGATATATACAATGAAATTATGCAGTTTACAGGGAAATGGATCGAATTGAGAAATAGACAAAATGAAGTAACCCAGACTTGGGTAAACACGACATATCTTCTGTTACATGCCTTTCCTTAATATTGAGTAGAAAATATGGCATTTAGGTAGAAATGCATGTAGATAGATGTCAGGAAACCAGAAAGGAAAAAGGGACTTCACAGGAGCTGCAGAGAAAGCTCAGATATTAAGAACACTTTAAGAAACCAGATTCAATGTTTACCTCCCACACGGTGATCTCACTCATCTATAACTTCAATTCCAAGGAACCTAGTATCTTTTTTGGCTTCTGCAGACACCAAAAGAGCACATGTGCACAAATTCAAACAAAATACAAAATATATTACTATAGCTATAAAACACATACAAACACACAAATACACACACACACACAGTCAATGATAGCTTCAAGAGGATTGTAAATATTTAATAAAGATCCGTACTTTCCTTCACTGTCCCTACTAGTCTTAGCACCACAGAACTTCTTAAGAAGTCTCATGAAAGAGTGTTAACAAAGATTGCAGGAGCAAGAAGACCAGAATATGCTGCTAGATAGTGTCTTGTAGACATGAGAGGGAATGTGTACTTATGAAATGTTAATGATGTGGCTATATAAGCAAAATTTGCATAATGATGATAGCAGTTGCCAAGCCCCATCCCTAGATGAGAAGTTACAGGCAATGGTTGTTGAAAGAGGGAAAACTCTGACAGGTAATCCAGTACCAAATATTCTGCCCTACATACATATAAATAAGTAACAGTAATTGGACACTATAGGACACATACACAAAGACAAGGAGAGAGAGAAAGAGAGGAAGAGAGACAGAGACAGAGAGATAGAGAAAGACAGAGACAGAGACAGACAGACAGACAGAGGCAGACAGAGACAGAGACACAAAAACACAGAAGACCAGCAGGAGAAGTAGAGAGATGAAATATCTCAGGAAACATTTAAGTAAATGCATATTTTAATACCTGAAATATATGAAATACAGAATATTCTAATTCTGAAGTCAAAAAATAAGACTATTCTTATTTGCTTTGTTGAACATAATCATGTCTACCATAATCATAATAGAAATAAAATGCAAAAGGCATAGGCATTTGAATAAAATAGTTCCTGTGCAGGCAATATAAGTATATTTTTTAGACTGAGAAATTTACACAGTCTGATAATTAATAAAGAAATTCAATAAGATTTTTGAAAACATGGCTAGAATATATAAAAATAAACAAATGCATGTAACAAATTCTTTAATGTTAAAACATTGAAAGGGATGATAATTTCCCTGACAGTAATAGCTTAACTAATGTGTTGTCTCTCATGAACAAGACATAATTCTATAATGAAGCATAAAACTGTAACACAAATTTTAATGCAGTAGTTTTATTAGTTTTATTATTCTTTATGCTTAGGTCTGCAATGTGTCACTATATATATGACTTCTCCATAATTTTCAACACAGAAACCTTTGCCTAGAGCATTTTCCACTGTATGTTAGTGACTACTTCAATAAGTACTTAGTAAGTACTCAGATTACCTACCCGCTGAAAGACTAAATAAGATAAATTTAATTTTATTGAAACTATGTGACCATTTGAATTCTCTGCCTTTGGAAGCCCACTAACTTTGAGCTATTATTTTAATTCAAGAATTAAAAGAAAATTTAAAACCTTTTCTTCTTTCTTTGTCTCTTTTCTTTTTTTTCTTTTTCTTTCCTTTTTTAGTATCATCAGTCAAACTTCCTTTTCCATGCAAAGAGTACAATATATTCTGTTTGCATGCCTGTTAAATATGTGCAAGTAACTCATAGAAGCAGAGAAAAACATTGAGGGGCGGACTACTGTGGCTAGCTAAGATACACAGTGATTTTTTTTTTCAATTTTTTTCTTAGATCTTTTCTTAATTTACATTTCAATTGCTATCCCGAAAGTCCCCTCCCCCCTCCCTGCTCCCCTGCCCACCCACTCCCACTTCTTGGCCCTGGCATTCCCCTGTATTGGGGCATATAAAGATTGCAGCTATATCAGGGTCCCTTCAGTAAACACTTGTTGTCCTATGCAATAGTGTCTGAGTTTAGTGACTGATTTTTCAGATGTTTCTTAGCCATTTGGAATTCCTCAATTGAGAATTCTTTGTTTAGCTCTGTACCCCATTTTTTAATGGGGTTATTCGTTTTTCTGGAGTCCAGCTTCTTTAGCTCTTTGTAGATGTTGGATATTAGTCCCCTATCAGATTTAGGATTGGTAAAAATCCTCTCCCAATCTGTTCTTGGCCTTTTTGTCTTGCTGACTGTGTCTTTTGCCTTACAGAAGCTTTGTAATTTTATAAGGTCCCATTTGTCAATTCTTGATCTTACCGCACAGGCCATTGCTGTTCTGTTTAGGAATCTTTCCCCTGTGCCCACACCTTCAAGGGTTTTCCCCACTTTCTCCTCTATAAATTTCAGTGTCTCTGGTTTTATGTGGAGGTCTTTGATCCACTTAGACTTAAGCTTTGTACAAGGGGATAAGAATGGGTGACTGGACTGGAGGGATGGCTCAGTCATTAAAGGCTAATCCCGGAGCGAGCAAAGCAAACACAATGACTTTTTAATTCAAAACAATTTACTTTTTTTACAAGACTCCTTTTAAAAAGTTAAAAAAAAATAGAAGAGTGACATCTTTTAAAAGGTTACCATAACTAAAATATGATTTTTTAAGTTAGCTATTTGGCAAAATATCTAGATATTGTCAAGTATTTAATTTTCATTCTTACAATTATGAGTGCACAAACCTTGTATATCATCTTGTCAGAACCTTATGGTTTCTAAGTGATAAATCAAATAAAGAGCTCTGTGAGAAGAGGTTCAGCAAATGTGCTTAACAACCATTGGTCCTTAATAAGCAAAGGTATTCTTTAGGACACCTTCTTTATTTCACATGTTTTAGGTACAGTGGTTAGAGAACACGAGGTATGTTGTTGAACCTTTATTAATGATACACATGACTTTCCTGGGAGCAATCAGCTTGTTATTCATATAAGAGTTTAGAACAGAAGGGATCATGTATTATCTTTAAGTAAAGGATCTTAAATTTAAAAACATTTACAGGCTAAAATTCCACCACTAGGCTCTTCAAACTGTACCTAAAGTATTGAAAACATTTGCTATTTGGCTGTAATTTTACTTTACAAGATTCAGAATATTTTGGCTGACATTACGGCAATTACTCTTCAAATCTTTGTACCAGTCAAAAGTGTGGATTTCAATAATAATAAATAGAACCAATAGAAAATTATTTATTAACGCAATGTGATCCTAACAGCAACTTTAATTTTAATATAAGATGTAAAAAAATATGTTTACATAGTTTTAAAATTATTGCAAAACCTAGCTTAGGACAAAAGTAAATATTGCTGAGGTCAGCTAAAGACAGATGATAACCAGGCAGATCCTCGATGATTAACTGGCCTTATCTTCACTGGACAAAAAACATAGTCAGAATTTAATTGGAATCCCAAAAAATGTAAATAGTAAATTTATGAAACAAATATTTGATTTGCATCTAGGTTAATTTATAGACTAGATCTAGAATAGTGTAGACCTCAGGAGCTCTGCTGGTTTGGAAATTGAATAAATGGAATAAATTTCTAATACGATTTTCATTCAGCCACATAGATGTCCTTTAATGGGAAACTGTGCTTTGTGCCGTGATGAATGAAAGGTAAATTATACAATTGCATTAAATAAAATGCCAAATACCAAGGTTTTTACTAATCATCTTTACTTTTGAGAGATTATTTATGATTATATTATGTGTTATGTTTATGAATAATGAGAGATTATTTTTAAATTATGAATTTAAAAAATTCTGAGGATTAACTATGTTTTTGAAGCAAATATAATTCACAAAGGTCATATATGTTAATTTAATGAAGGATTTTCAAAGATTATTAATTTATTTGCATAGTTTTGTTTGCAATCACTTTGCAGTAGAAATTTGGGTATAAAGATCCAATGACAGTGCTCAGATTCTTATGTATATGTTGGAGTTTTTATTAGAACAGAGAATTTCAAGCTATAGTTTCTTGTTTCTGATCCCCACATCCTGAATAAGAATCATAGCGCTCAAACACTGAGCTTAATGTTCTAAGGGACCCAAAACCAAAATCCTTCTGGGTCAGTTCAGAACTACAGAAAGTAACTGCAAAATTCAGAGTAAAAAAATTGATTTTGAAATTAAATCAACAAAATTAAGAAATAACTATAATAATATGCTAATAACTGATCCTACAAGCAAAACTTAACATATAGTTTGATCTCAAGGTTTCAGAAACAGTTTCTCATTAGAGCTCTGGTTTGTCAGGAACTTGCTATGTAGACCTAATGGGCCTCAAACTCATAGAAATCCACATGTTTTTGCATCCTGAGTGCTCAGATTAAAGGTATTTGACACAACGCTATATTACTCTCAGGGAGTTTAAAGGGCTATTTGGACACCCAGTATAAAATAACTTAAAGGAAAACAAGATAATACTATGTGAGATATAAGACTCACTAGTAAGATATAGAACTTAAAGGAAAGAGAAAATTAAAATACATTTCAATAATTTGGAAAAATTATAGGGTTAAAGCACAGACTTGCCTTGTCACTGGACTGGGTGGTACTCGTGATAGTAGAAAATAAATTTACAAAAACATTTACAATATTAATGTAGTAAATAAGGACTTGTACTGTGAAAAAACATACTTGACAATTGGAGTGCTTTACAGATATGCACAAAGTTCAACTCATTTTTATCAGAATTCAAATAGTAGGATTCTAGCTAGTATCATCTTCAAGATTGATCCTTGTTTTGCATGTTTCATCAAGGAGGAAAAGTGTGGAAACAAATCAAATTCCTAGGTACACCACTCTTTTTGTTTGTTTTTTGTTTTATTTTGTTTTGCTTTGTTGGTTTTTTGTTTTTTTGTTTTTTGCTTTTTACGAGACAGTTTTTCTGTGTAGGCCTGGATGTCCTGGAACTCACTCTAGAGACCAGGCTGGCACACTTTTATAATGATGGTTAGTGTAAAACTAACTTTTATTCACATGAAGTAATTATCCTGTCAGAGGCTTACTGCTAAATAAGCATACTGTTGCTCATCCTTTCTGAACTCTGGCTGGCAGGTTCAACTAAGCTATTTTTAGCTCAAATCTCCTATCTAAGCTAACTGATTCAAAATGACTTCTCTCAGTTTCATGCAGAATTGCTCCACTTTTGGAAAAAAAAAAATGCCTCTGAATTCCATGAACTCAACTGAACTCACTGCCCTGACTGTCGGAACTGAATGGAACTGAATGGAGCTGTACAAACTTGATTCAACTTAAGTGCATTGAACTTCATTTCCTAATTAGATGTCACTTTCAAACATGGCTACATCCTTCTACAAACTAACTTTACCTTAAAGGTGATTACTAAGGACACACCTGCATTCCAGTCAGATAAACACATAACTAGATCTTTAGATGTAATCCCTTGACAGAGTAGCCACGTTGTTTGATTAAAATCCCTCTACAGATTTGTATTTTATGTATCATCTTTTTGTAAAGGAACTCACAATTTAATTATAAAATGAATATATTAAAATTAGGAATGTGCATGGCTTCAGAAATAGTTATAAAATGAAGCTAAAGCTAACAGATTTTAGGTTTCAGTGTATAATCTTTTTTTTTCTCACAAATATGGATACCACATAGATTTCCTTTATTTTTAAAACCACAGAAATAAACTAAATGTAATTGTAGAAAAAGGCTTTGGAAAGCACTGTGTTATACAAAAGAGTTTTGACACAAAAAGAAAGTATACTAAGGTAAATCACAGTTACTTTCTTTTTTATTATTATTATTTTATTTTTGCATTTCTCTGATCATTAAGGACTTTGAACATTTCTTTAGGTACTTCTCAGCCATTTGAGTTCCTCTGTTCCCGTTTAGTTCTATACCCCATTTTTTTTTTTTTTTTTTTTTTTTTTTTTTTTTTTTTTTTTTTTTTTTTTTTTTTTTTTTTTTTTTTTTTTTTTTTTTTTTTTTTTTTTTTTTTTTTTTTTTTTTTTTTTTTTTTTTTTTTTTTTTTTTTTTTTTTTGGTGGTTAGCTTATAGAGTTCTTTATATATTTTGGATATTAGCTCTCTATTGGGTGTGAGGTTAGTGAACATGTTTTTTTTCCCCAGTCTGTAGGTTGTCGATTTTTCTTATTGACTATTTCCTTTGCCTTACAGAAGCTTTAGAGTTTCATTAGGTCCTGTCACTCCCCAAAACTCCGCCCACCAAATGCCACTCTCCTTCTACCCAGTCCTTTCTGTTCGGACAGACTGAAACTTAGAATACCCAAGATACAATTTGCAAAACACATGAAACTCAAGAAGAATGAAGGCCAACAGTTGGATACTTCATTCCTCCTTAGAATAGCGAACAAAATACCCACAGAAGGAGTTACAGAGACAAGGTTTGGAGCTGAGACCAAAATATGCACCATCCAGAGACTGCCCGGGGATCCATCCCATAATCAGACACCAAACGCAGACAATATTGCATATGCCAGCAAGATTTTGCTGAAAGAGCCCTGATATAACTATCTCTTGGAGGCTATGCCAATGCCTGGCAAATACAGAAGTGGATGCTCACAGTCATCTATTGGATGGAACACAGGGCCCCCAATGAAGGAGCTAGAGGGGTCTGCAACCCTATAGGTGAACAACAATATGAACTAACCAGTACCCCGGAGCTTGTGTCTCTCTAGCTGCATATGTAGCAGAAGATGGCCTAGTCGGTCATCATTAGGAAGAGAGGCCCCTTGGTCTTGCAAACTGTATATGCCTCAGTACAGGGGAACGCCAGGGCCAAGAAGCAGGTAGGTAAGGGAGCAGGATGGGCGGGGGCGTATAGGTAGGGGACCTTTAGGATAGCATTTGAAATGTAAATGAAGAAAATATCTAATGATAATAATAATAATAATAATAATAATAATAATAATAATAATAATAATGACACCATATCCCGAGCCATCCCAGACGACCCACTGCACTCAAGTTAACTGACACCACAGCCTGAGGCATCCCAGGAGCTCCTCTGTACACAGGGAAACTGGGCAACAGACACCACAGTCTGAAGACTTCCTGGGGCCTCTGTAGCATGCAGGGCAACTGATCCAACAGACAGAAAGCCTCCCTCGAGTTCTGCAGCACACAGGGAAACAGAAACCACACTCTGTAGGCTGCCCTGGAGAACAGCTTTACACAGGAAAACAGCTTGACTGCTCCTCTGAAGATCCCACAATCTGAGGGCTCCCAGGAGATCAACTGCAGCCAGGGCAACAAATCAGCTGGTTCTCAACCCTTCTGAAGAGCCCCCAGTTGGAAGACCCCACAGGTGGTTTGCTACAGCCAGGGTATTAGGCCTACCAGGAGGCCTGAAGCAACCCAGGGACAAAAGAAGTACATTTTAGACTGACTCACCCAGACCAGCAAACACCAGGGATAATCAGATGGCAAGAGGCAAGCACAAGACAATAGCAACAGAAACCAGTATACATCAGAACCCAGTTCTCCTACCATAGCTAGCCCTGAATATACCAACACATCTTAAAATCAGGAAGCTGACCTAAAAGCCTATCTCATGAAGATAATAGAGCCAGTTTAGGACGATATAAATAACTCATTGAAAGAAATTCAGGAAGACACAGGTAAACTGGTAGTATCCCTTAAAGAGCAAACAAATAAATCCCTTTAAGAAAGACAGGAAAACACAATCAAACAGGTAAAGGAATTGAATAAAGTGGTCCAACACCTAAAAGTTGAAGTAGAAACAAGAAGGAAAACACAATGGAGGCAAACTTGGAAATGGAAAACATAGGAAAGTGGTCAGAAATTACAGATGTAAGTTTCTCCAACACTATCCAAGAGCTAGAAGAGAGAATCTCAGGTGTGGAGGATACCATAAAAGAGATTGACACAACCCTCAAAGAAAATTCAAAATGTAAAAAACTTCTAACCCAAAATATCCAGGAAATCCAGGATATAATAATAGGACCAAATCTAAAAATAAGTGAAATAGAGGAGAACAAAGATTCCCAGCTCAAAGTACCTGAAAATTTCTTCAGCAAAATCACAGAAGAAAACTTTCCCAACCCAAAGAAGAAGATGGCTATAAAGGTACAAAAGCCTATAGAACACCAAATAAATGGGACCTGAAAAGAAAATCCTCTTGTCACATAGTAATCAAAACAATCTACACAGAGAACAAAGAAAGAGTATTAAAACCTGCAAGGGAAAGGGGCCAAGTAACATATAAAGTTAGACCTATCAGAATTACACCAGATTTCTCAGCAGAGACATCAAAAGCCAGAATAGCCTGGTCAGATGTCATACAGACTCTAAGAGAACACAAATGCCAGTACAGTCTACTATACCCTGCAAAACTCTCAATCAACATAGATTGAAAAACCAAAATATTCCAGCCCAAATCCAAAATCAAACCGTATCCATCTACCAATCGAGCCTTACAGAGGATTCTAGAAGAGAAGCTCCAACACAAGGAAAATACCAAAGAAAAGACAAGATATTGAGCATTTCACAACAAAGCCACAAGGAGAGAGACAAAAAACTCATAAAGCCACCTACAAAACATATTACTAAGTTGTACAAGGTGGAATATCAACCCTGTCAGAGAAATCACTACCTGCTCCAGCATCACATCATGTTGGCCAGTTTGTTTGCATTCTGCTCAATAGTATATTGGCAATATTTCTATTATTATGATTTATGGTTTCATTGGGCTGAGTGTTTACTCAAGAAAGCCAGAAATGTTGAAACACATTTCTAGAATAGAGAAATAAGTGTACAAATATGTATGCATTCTATTTCTGAATTAGAACTAAATTTTTGCACTTTAATCTACACTTATCTCATGTTAGTATATAATATCAAAAAATAGCCTTACCATTGTATGATTACCCAATTTGTTATGGTAATTAGGATTCTAAAAGCTATAAGGAAATGTAGTGCTTAATGATTCATATTCTCAAAGCCCCATTAGAGTCAATCTAAGATCAGATAAATTTCATAATTTGTGTACTTTGTAATTATTGAATGTCTAGCCCACATATCTTTGTAACATCTGAACACAAGATGAAAGTGCAGAAATTGTCTCCAAAGATTATCTTAGTCATTCTTGCTCCCCTCCCACAGACAGTGCGTTCCTATAAAGGTTAGGTTGGTGTTTGTAGGATCCTGTTAGTGCACATGTCAACATCAGCACTAAATGTTCTTACTCCATTAGGGTATGATTTCTATGAGTTTTCTACAGTGTGCTTCTCACGGAAGTGTTTTAAGGATCACCTGGCCAATACCTTACATGTCTATTTTCTACAGTAGCCTTTGCTATACCTCATTTTCTTAGAAATGGTAAGCATACCCATTGAAAGCAGGGTCCCACACATCTTACTCATATCTGTCCTTTTTACAGTGCTTTCTTGTTGGATGGTCTCCTTTCAAATTTTTCTTTCTTCTGCATGGGTTTTTACACGGATAGTTTTTGTCAGCTGGTGGGTGCTAAACCTGCATATAAAACCAATCTGTGGAGCCAGAGCCATGATACAAGACTTACAATATTTTTCAGCATTTTCATTATTGTGATACCAGTCTTAGGCAATGTGCAAGGATAATAACCATTTCACTTAATGAAAAAAATATCTTTATTTTCTGCAGCCATGGCCTGTTTGAATTTCTCATTGAAATGTATGCTGCACATACTAGAATTACATATAACTTTCTTCTCATTGTGCAGAAATTAAACTAGAATCATCTCATCAAATTTTATGTCAATATATAAAAAGTTGTTAAGATATTGCAGCATGCCCAATATTGTTTCCACTTCAGAGAGTAAACTGCAATATTAGATACTGTTTCAAAATATTTACCTACTGTGTGTTTCTACTTTGTTATAGAAATGAAAATCTTGTCGATGAGGTAGATAAGAAGATAGATATTTTTGTGTGCAGCCAATCTAGACTCACACCACAGCTTTCTTCTTGTGGAAAGAATGGTTGTTTCTGGGCCAACTACTATATAGCATTGAAATCCTATTGTAATCATAGCGTAACTTAGTGATGTATCATTAAGTGTAGATTAGGAGATAAATTAATAATTTCTCTAACATAAATTAGTATAACAACTAATACTTGGGAGGATCTTAAATATGCTGTTACATTATATTTATAGTAACTACCACCTCTGCAGCCTATGAACATACTGAAACTACTTAAGTAACTCACCCTATCACAACATAAATTCATCTAATAAGCAACAGAAATTTAAGATTTACAGCATTTCTAAAATAGTTAAAACAACTTAGTGTTTGAGAATATACAATTTAAATTCATTTATTCAGAAATCTTTTGGTTTGTTATTCTTATTTTTATTATTTAAAAATTCAGTCCACATAGTGATACTTATAAATAATGTAACTGTAATAGGAAAGGTTTAAAAAAAAAAAAAAGACCTGGTTCTTTCTATCTTACAGCATCTAAAAAAATCATATAGAAAGACTCAAAGAACCTGGAGCTCTAGCACCTGATCTACCATGTTTGTAAAGGTGGCTCAGTAAAGAACATTTTATAGAATTGAACTAAAACCTGTACATATAGCATAACATGCTCACATCATGGTAGGTAATTTGATCTGCAATATTTCCAGATATCAAAACACTGATTGAGCACTCACTAGTAAATGTCTTCATATTAGCCTTTATCAACTAATTGTCTCCACATGATGCCCAATATCTAATAGTCATGAGTAGAATGCAATTATATTTTCAAGTTACTAAATGTAATTATAGTAGCTACTGTCATTAATCTCAAAAAAATTACCAAGATGTTATCACTTAATAAATAATGTTCAAATTCTGAATTGTGGTATGTGAAAACTTATTGACCTGACTTGGCCATAGTTGGCACCCACATTATCTGTTTATTGAACATTCAACTGAAGGGACACAAACAACTACTATACATGTCCGAGGCATAGCCATGTATACATTTGCGGTGCCTCCATTCTAACATTCCCATACTACCAAGCTTTATTCCTCACAGTAAGACTCTACTCACTCACTCTCTGTCTATGTTTTTCCTCATTTATATTCTCTCCTCCTTCAAAGGGAAGTGGAGACAGGCTTCCCTCTCAACACACATTGTACTCTGTTTCCCAGTGATTGTTTTACTTTTGTAATTTCCTATTGCCTAGGTTACATAATTATCATTTTAAAACACAATTCTTTCATAGCCCATCTTGATGAGACACATTAAATGCAGAGATAAGGAAGATAGAAGTACAGGGACGATATAGATTGCATTGTGAGGTTGAGATCTGCTTAAGCTATGTAGCAAGACCTTGTCTAAAAGGAAAATTAAAATGAAATCCTTCTCTAGAGCCTTAATACTACATGCTGAATGTCACAGCAGCATACATGAACAAAGGAATAACCGAGAAGGGAAATGAGAGGGCACGGAAGAAGTGCTGAAAGTAGAAGCAAAAAGTAAAGAAAAGAGAAGGAAAGGAAAGTCCTGAGGCAGGAAAGAAGAAAGAGTAACTTGTGTCTTTCAAATAGACTATTTAAAAGTAAAATAAAGATTTTTTTTCTGTAAGTAACAGTTCATGGCAATTTAACTAGAGTTAAATGATAAAGATATCATCTTTTTGAACTTTGGCCAAGACTTTAATGAAATGGCAAGCTATGGAAGTGAACTTTGAAATATGTTCCCATTAATTAATATACCTTTATCCTTGAAGCTGGGGTCACTCCTATATAAGCAGTTTTACTTCTTCAGCTATTTCAGACACTATTTTAGGACTCTGTGTTACTCATTGAGGAATTTAGAATCAGGAGCAAAGAAATTAGAAATTATTATTTTATGGGAACTGTACAGGTTAAGAATGAAGGAACTGAAGATGTTTAGTAGATTGATACAAAAATTTGTCTTCCATAAGTCTTTTTTACCTTTGAGAATGAAGACCTATCTTCCAGGTCGAATTTGGAACATTTAACATCAAATTTTGACATGATTTTCATTCAAAGTTAATTATGGATCGGCAAACATACAATCACACACACACACACACACACACACACACACACACACACACGAAGAGAGAACTTCCTAATTTAAGTTCAGATTCACTGTCCAAGACCATACTGCCTTTGACAGATATTTTCTTTTTTTTTTTTAACTTTTTTTTATTAGATATTTTCTTAATTTACATTTCAAATGCTATTCCGAAAGTCCCCTCCCTCCTCAACCCCTCCCTGCTCCCCTGCCCACCCACTCCCACTTCTTGGCCCTGACATTCCCCTGTATTGGGGCATATAAAGATTGCAGTACCAAGGGGCCTCTCCTCCCAATGATGGCCAACTAGGCCATCTTCTGTTACATATGATGCTAGAGACATGAGTTCTGGGGGTTCTGTTTAGTTCATATTGTTGTTCCTCTTCTAGGGTTGCAGACCCCTTCAGCTCCTGGTGTTCTATCTCTAGCTTCTCCAATGTGGGCCCCGTGCTCCCTCTTATGGATGACTGTGAGCATCCACTTCTGTGGGAGTCAGCTATATCA
>LR753702.1:17693-27787 GCA_902729485.2 Mus minutoides | reverse complement strand
CATGGGTATTTTGTTTCCTATTCAAAGGAGGAATGAAGTATCCACAGGTTGGTCTTCTAAAGTACAGAAAATCTTTTTCCCTGTAAATTTTAATATTGGAAGTGATAACTTTGTGGTTAAGGGTACAGTTAGTCAGAGGCATGAGCAATTACATTTGCAAATTTGAAAACAAATCTGTCTAACCAAGTTTGCTATGATGTGTATAGACCACATCATTCATCTTTCAACTAAACTAACATGACCTTACTCTTAAAACCACCAATTTCAGGCTGATTTCTTTCAGAATTAATGCCTGATCATCACTGGCAATTAGTGAGGCTAAAAAGGTCAACATGTCCAAATCATTTGCCACCAGTTTTCTAATAGTCAAAGCAATAGCAATCATTCCTGACTGATTAAAATGCTTCTACCTGGTTGGACTATTTCTATCAAGTACCTTAGGAAACTTCTACTTGAGGACATCTCATGAAAGCATTATCTATCACACTACTTATTTGGTTATTGGTGAAGTGTGAAATGTGTATCATGTCTCATGGCTGTAACGTAGTTAACACTTTTTAATCCAACTCCATACTCCATGCTACATAAGGACCCAGAAAAATGATATTAATTTTACTTGCAGTGGGATTGGAATAAAAAGAGAATAATATAGGATTTGTCAATAGCAAAGACGAATGTGTTAACATGCTTTCACTATGTCAGGCCTTCAAAAGCTGAAGTCCCTATGGTGCTTTGGGCATTCTGTAAAATAAAAATGTTGAGTGGCAGTGAGGTTTATCTTTTATCTTTCATGTCAAAGGAAAAAAAAAAACCAATGCTGAAAATGACACAGCTATTTCAAGTAAGTCTAAAATTTTGAACAAACTTTTTAAAAGTGACAAAGTAAATTCTGAAAACTTACAAACTGTATTTCTGAACAAACCCAATCTAACCCCAGTAAATTATCAGGGTCAATTATGGAAAAAAAAATACCCCTTACTTTCTTTTCTATTTTAAGATATCTTCACCACATTTTCTTACAGGAGACCTGCCAAGTCCAAACAGATGGTGTTTGTTAAAAAAGAAAGGGTAATTTAATAAAATCAGACTCATGTTGTTTACAATCCATTTTATAAGCAAGCAGCATCAACTGTGTTACTCTCTTCCAGTGACATCTGATCACTATTTTATAAGAAAGGCCAACTTGGGAGAACTTAGCGTTTTCATGCCCTTTCTCACAACTGCTCACTAACTGTATAAAATACCCTGTTTGAATAAAAATAAGATAAGCAAGGAATGCTTCCCAATTCCATTGAAATTCTCAAAATATGGTGGCCTATATAGCATTGACAAATAAATATTCTTTTTTTAAAAAAAATCTTTTTGAAAGTATTCTATATATTTCAATCCCATCAAAGTCAACTTTAAGGATCCCACAACTTCTTGTAAACCTAGTGAGACTCGACTCACAATGTAGGAATGCCTACATCATTTGGGTTGCTTCCTTGTTTAGTGACTTGATTCTATCTCATCATGGAATTTTTCTCTAAATGGAAATTCTGACTTGAGAATTTCTCTAGGAAAAGAAAGCACCAGATACACAAAGAGATGGGAAATCAGTACAAAAAGAGGTATAAGGTCGAAGCAGAATGTTGCTCCTCATGTTTTACATGCTCTATTATGTGACTACATCCAATGTCTGACTCTTGCCACCGAGGAAAGTACCGTCCAAAGACAACATGAAGGCATCGAACACACCTTCCAGACAATTTTGACTCAATTTGCATTGTTTTGCCTTTGATATATGGACATTTCTTACACAACTCATCAGAGAACAGTATATGTGAATGTGGATTTAATTCACTTACATATGATGAAATGTAAACTGCCGCTTTTCTATAGGAATTGTCTCTCAGGAAAAAAACAAATAAAATTGGCTTTGCAGATATTTGTTATATAGTAGCTTGTGATGATGCTATGATTTTATGATTGTGTCTATTTGACTATGTAAAATATATTTACATATACATACATTCATATACTATATATTTTGTTGATGTAATTTTACATTTCAGAATGCCTTCCCTGAAAACAGTAATATTTTACCATTTTGGTTTCAGTGTCAGCCACGCATAGCTAGGATATGTAATAAACAATAGCTAACATTTTTATGAGCTGAGATGAATTCAAAATAGGAAAGAGAAAAAGGAAAAAAAAAGGGTTTTATTCTGAAATATGCACAGATCTCAGAGCCTGACTTAATGACTTATAAGTAGTATGTAGTTTTCATGTTCTATTGCTTCTACAATTGAGAAAATAAATTAATAAACAAATAAAAGAAGCCTCTATAATTTGTTAAAACACAGAATGAGTAATGTGAGCATGAGTGGAGAAAATCAACAAGCCACCGGAAAGATATGTGGAGCTGTCAGCAATTCATCAGAGCCAGGCTATTCTAGCACCTAATAATTTGTGTGTGTGTGTGTGTGTGTGTGTGTGTGCTCCTTCTTTAGATGAGAACAAATCCAAACGCCAATGCAGTAAATTCTCAGAGGGGAAACCATAATTCTATTGATGTGCTTCAAGATGGCTTTTTGTTTTCAATTCTGTAAAAGCAGATCGATAAAACTAATGGAGGTTCTCTCCTAAGGTTTTTCTCCCACATTCATAGGTAGGAGACTTGATAATGCTGCTTTAACTGCTTCAGGGCTGGCCAGAACAACAGGGCACAGTAATGCAGATAAGAAGAACAAAAGAGGGCTATAGAATTAGAGTGAAGCAGTGTGCTTCATCAGCTGAGCACATGAATTTTGAGTTGTATGGAATAGTTATGTGAGTTTGCTATGGGTCTCATCGTCTCACAATATTAATGAAGGTATCAAAAATGAAGATTAAATGAGATTATCCATGTTAAATACCTTTAAAGTTCTGGAAAATTCAAAGATTCAGTGTTCCAATGTCTTTTGGCTGCTATACTATGACATTACTATTCTTACTATTCTTCCTGGAGGAATTCAAAATATCAGGGAAAATAATGCCATCCCCCCAAATATTAAGACTATTTATTTTCTATAAAATGTGCATTTAAATATGGATTTGAAGAAAGTGTGGGATAGAGGTATCTAAAATTCTAAGAGGGAGAGGAGGTTTGAAAGAGCTGTTAGCATCTCCTGTCTGTCTTTTTATTTGCTACTCTTCTATAAGCTGATTGTAGAGAAAACTGCAGCATTCATCCTAAAAAGCTGAATAGACCTAAGGGACAGAAGAAGCCATTGCTTTGAGCTTTTAAAAGTGTTTGAGTATTTGTTTTAAGTTACATTTGTTTCAAAAACTTTCTGACTTTATAAGGAAAGAAAAATGTACTCATCTCTGTCAAATCCACATATTCAGAATGGTAATCTATCCCCAGATCTTCTCTAAGAACTCGCCAGAATTAACCAACTCCATTTAGCCTTGCTGACATCATTTACAAGCTGCACCACACTAGGCATGTAATTTGCATCTTGTTCTGGCTACTAAGTAACAACATTAGTATATCTGTATCTTTATCTGTACATCAAAGCAACTGTGGTATTGGTCCTGAGAAAGTTCCATAAGCAATTAGTTTTATTTGGAACCTAAAGATAATAATTAAATGGGTAATAAACCAATTATATAAATAAGATTCATTGGTACTGGAAACCTACAACTTCCTATGGTAAGATCATGGATCTTAGAGGAGAACCTATGTCCTCTTCATTACTGAACTAGCACAATTTTGAACTGCATTCTAAATTCTTATCTTTATACCTACAGATGAGGGGAGCTTTCATCTTTTATCAAAGAAACTATTTTTTGACACAGATAAAGATTATTTCAGAAACTACAACTGACCAAAATGCAGGAATCAACTGATCGTGGAATGGCTAGTGACAATGACAACACCTACAGCACAACTCGTTCACCTAACGGTCAGAGATCATGGTGGTAAAGGAGACAGACTGTAAAGGACCGAGAGCTAGGAAAACTTCTGTAAGAGTATATGTCCTCAAAATGACATGGAAGCTTTACCCATAATACCTCAACAATATGACTATTATAACAAGACCTAAAAAAGCAAACCACCAAGAGTTATGCAAGTTTGGAGAGAGGCAATATCATGAGCCCTACCACTAGACAAGGAACTATAAACAGCTAACATATACAGAGACCAGGATAAATCACCTTCCCCATAGATTGGTTATTCAATACCATTAGATCATCCATGAAATTATATGACACGGATAAAGACTACTTTATAGTAATAAGGGAACTGTGCAAGTTGTATTTATATATTTATGCATGTGTGTATGTGTATGTAATAACAAAGAAAAGGGCACAATTTTGTGAGGGAGCAAAGAGCCAAGTGTGGAAAAAGAGAGAGGGGTGGTAGAAAGAGGAGGAAATGATGCAGTTAAACTTTAATTTAAAATGATCACTGTATAAAAAGTCTCAAAGAATTGATAAAATATTACTAAGGAAAGAAAAATTAAAACACCTGTGCTACATGAAACATGATTTTCACATGCTTCCTTGCCAGTAACTCCTGCCAACTACCACTCTTTTATTTTTTTAAGTTTCCACAAGTTTTCCTTTTCTATTTTCACAGAATTGCACTCATAAAATATGTTGTCTTTTCCAAAATGGCTCCTTTCACTAAGTAATATGACAAATTAGGTTCTCAATTATTCTAAACAAATAATCTGACACTGCTGTTACTTCTTAACTTTATCATTTTTCACTGATTTTTCTCAAATGCATTTTGCTACAATTGTTAATTTACTATGTGTGCTTGCGTATGTGTGCATAGTACAGCACGCTTTGTGGATGTCAGAGGAACCGCATAGAAGTAGGTTCTGTCCTGTCTCTTGAGTTCCTAGGATTAAACTCAGTTGTCAGGTTTAGCAGCAAGCTCTTTTATACTCTTATCCATTTTGCTGTCTCATGTGCGTTCTTTGTTTTTTAGCTAGGTAGATATGCTTATATTATGTTTTATTTTGAAAAAAAAAATCATACACTCATGGAAAGTTTATTTTTAAGATGAAAAAAAATAGGAAATGTGCTGCTTTTAAAATTAGCTTATACAAAGCATGAAAATAGAAGCAAGACCCAAAATACTAACTTGATGAGAATAATAAAAAATGAAAGTGTCAGTACGTTCCAGGAATTCTGTATTCATTTCTGTCTTAATAGCAAAACCAACAAACTACCCTTAAGAGTTTCAAGTGATCGTAGTTTATATTTCACAGGAGGAATTTGTGACTTGGTAAGTGCAACTCACATAATCTATGAAGTTTCTTTAAATTATGTGACTTCTTTCCTTTCCATCTGCACTTTAGGTAAATAGAATACCCTCACAGTATCTTACATTTATTTATCAAATAAGCAGAGAAAAGTTCGGAGGAAAATCCCAAGCCCTCAGACATTCCCTGCAGTGCTCATTATCTCCACTGTTCCTGAAATGACTCCCTTCAAATGCATCAAAAAGACAAGGCAAGCAAATCCATTGTGTTTACAGTGTGCCTTTTCTTTGGTGTTTATTTATTGCCACAGGACATGATTTGAAAAAGTGACTTGTAGGCAGTCATGCTGGTGAGTCATTTATTTGTATATCCTCTAACATCACTAGATGACACACTGTTATGCTCACACACTCCAGACCACCACCACCACCACCCTCCTCTGAAAACCCCTCCCCACTTCTGCACTGTTCTTTGAACCTTAAGTGTGGAAGTGTTTTTCAGATGTCTCTGTTGTGACAAGTTCCACAGCTTTTCATTTTGATTGTGGATTTCAGTGGAGCTCTCTGTCTGTTGACAAGAGAAGATTCCTTGAAGAAGGGTGAGGACTCCTGTTAGCTTGTGGATATAAGGATGAGTAGTGAAAGCATAGTTAAGGATGAGCTGAATGAACAATGACTTCACAAATAGACATATAAAAGTAGATTACCTCAAGCCCTTACAAAGACATACAGGGAACTGAGGAATTTTGAGAAAGAGTATTCTCAAAGAAAGAGTATACCAACTGGTTATGCAATACCAAATGGTTAGCACTGAAAACACACACAAGAGTAATATTATACAGATGGGGCAAGTTATACATAAGAATTATATATATATATATATATATATATATATATATATATATATATATATAAACTCAAATTACTCTCTTATGTGGTATACGTGGTATATGTTTTAACACATATGTATATATTATATTTATATATATGTATGTTTTATATATAAGTGTATATGCATGTACACATATAAAATAATTAATAAGAAATTGTGACTTTGAAAGAGAATAAAGAGTATGTGGGAGAGTTTGTGGAGATTAAAGAGTATGTGGGAGAAAATGAAAGGGGAAAAATATGTCATTATACTAAAATCTCAGAGAAAATATGTGTCTTTTACCATTAAGTACCTCAGGATAACCAAAAGCAATGGCAACAGCTTGTGTTTTTTGAGGTTCTAGGGACCCATTTAGTAATAAATTCAGAACACTTAGATAATACTTGACATTTTGCTTATAGTGTATTTTGTTTTGGAAAAAAAAAAACTCAAATTACTCTCTTATTATGTGCTATACATGGTATATGTTTTAACACAAATCTACAGTGATGGGTTCCCATATGTTTGCTCAGAGGTCTTAAGTGTTTATTATCCCTGATCATTCTCTCTCCTTTTCTCTACCCTACCATATTCCACACCAATTAACCATCTGTTTTCCACCATTCCCCACTTCTTTTTCTGAAGATATCACATGTTTAATATAGGACATGGAGAAATCTAGTTAACATTGAACTAAAAGCTTTGTTCTTACAGGATAATTTTAACAGTGCTGTTAGTTGACAGGAATGCTACTGGTGAAATCAAGAAATCAATTGTTATTCTAGCTGGGAACTTGTCAGGCGATGATAATAACTAACCTAGAAAGAAACCTTATGGCATTATAGTGACAAAATACTATGGGAGTAACCAACCATTTTATGTGATTTAAGGCCCAACGCAGATGATGGAGCTTATACTCTCTACCATTAATTAGGACAAGAACTCATGGCTGTGTAGGTATAGACACTTTGAACCTACTATCATTACTCTCTTAAATGGACATAATATTAAATTTATTCTTATGGACTAATCCTTATATGCATCATTTAAGGCATCTCTCAGCCTATATTAGAGAAGCTTCTCTTTGCAGCAGATGCAAATTAATACAGAGACCCACACTGAAAAGCTTCCTCCAGCAGTAGATGGAAACAAATGGACAATGTGTAGAAAATGAGAGACCTTGGAACTAAGCCCTAAATAAGAAGTCTCAATCAAATCTCTTCCCTTGGGGCTCAGAAGAGGAAGGGGAAAGATTGTAAAAACGAGTGGAGATTGAAATCACCAGGGAAAAAAGACATTCTAGAGGATACAGGGCTGATGCACTTATAAACTCAGAGGGACTGTGGCAGCATTCACAGGGCCTCCATAGGCCTAATCTAGATGGAGTTCCAGCACAGAGACGGGGAGTGCACACAATCACCCACCCATAACCAAGAAGCTAGTTGAAGTGTAAACTGCTCACCAAGAAACATTAGTGTTCTCTAATGGAGCCTTACTGGCTATACAAAGCACAGTTAAGAGCAGGCAGTAGATAGCCAACATAAAATGAATCCAATAGCTCTTTTGAAGTTTATTTACATCATAATGCTTTTTTTTAGCATTTCTTTCGACCTTTCAAATAATTTTCCTTATATTTATAGTTTTCAATTTGGTGTTTTTAAATGGAATTTTTGTGTAAATGAATGTTCTGCTTGTGGTTTGACTTAGGTTCATTTGATTCTATTTGTTTTGTTCCAATCTTTTAATTTTTTTTCTTCTTTCCTCTTCTTACCTGTTTTCTAATGAAAGCTAAACGGGAGGTGTGGGTTAGAATGAGTGGAAAATCAGGGGCAGGAGATCTGAGAAGAATTGGGAGAAACCACAATCAGAATATATTGCATGAAAAAAATCAATTTTCAATTAAAAATAAGGACTAAAATATAAATAATATAAAACCTCACCACTGTTCCGAGTGTTCAGAATTAAATTCTGCGAAGCAGCTATTCCCTAAGTGAGACATCTCTATCCATCTGCTCCCTAGTAGGCTCAGAGTTCATTATAAAAGAAAGTGTGGAAGGTTATAAAAGCTAGAGATAGTGAAACAATATTTTCTAGACATGAAAGGGCCACTGTTCATAATGATTATAACTGCATACACAAGACTAAACCTTCCAAAATTATAATATAGTTAGGGAATGAGCTTACAAAATACTCTGAGACCTGAGAAATTACTGACAATTGGGAAGCAGGAGAAAGAGAAGCCATTTTTCTTTAGGGATGCAGTTCCCAGGAGGTCCCTCATGTTCTGTTGAATGGGCTCACACCTATGCACGTCCTGGAAGTACTTAGTGGACTCATGGATTTAAAGGAGAGCATTGAAGTCAACAGAGAAAATTGAAAGTGTAGGAGATTAGAAAATTAGAGAAAAAGAGTGCTGATGAATTTGCTAAAAAATGTTACATATATCTAGGAAATTCTCATACAATGAAAAGGTACCTTTTTAAAAGTTTATTTCCTTAGCAGGTTTTTAAGAATGCAAAGATCACTCAACAGCAATAAAGCTTATTTTTTGTAATATAAGTTCACTGAATATAGTTCACTGAATATATAATTCTTACACACACACAAACATGTGTATATATATGTAGGTATATGTATATATACATATACATGAATATACATATACATATACATATTCTTCTATAAAATGCTTCATTTTGTGTATTACAAAGTTTCACTCTGATAACTACATCAGGAAACTATATATAACAAGGTTGTTATTATTAGAAGCACAGATATTAAAATTATGTCAAATTGTCTAAGAGTTTTATAGTTGTTCTCTAATTGTTCCTTTTCCTATCTTTTCAATCAATGATATTAAAGAAACTCATAATGGGGGGAAAAAAAACTTTGTGAAGTCTTGAACTTTTGCACTGTTTTTATGTTTGTCAAAAGTATTTTTGGTAAGTCTGGCATTTAGAATTTTTCTTATATGATAGACATTGATTCAGCAATGTATTTTAAAGTACCTTAGAAGGTAAAAAATAGCTATGTCCATTATAAAACTGGCAGAAAATATAAATATAAAATATTAAATATAAAAATGATGCAGGTAATAGCAAGGTTAGGAACATAACTTTCCTCTTGAATATAGATTTGAAACTGAAGTTAGAAATTTCTTAATATTAATTTGCTTAACATTTACTATCTGTATTTGTATATTACACATAGATCTCCCTTGAATCCGGAAACAAAACAAATATTGTGTTTGACGGGAACAGGAAAGGGTGAAAGGAGGGTGATCATGTATCAGGGAGAAAGAGACAGATGGAACTGGGGGGTACTTGGGAGACTGTGGAAACCTAATGCAGTGCCAAATCCTTGAAATATATTGGGGTAAATCTAATGAAGTCTAAAGCAGCCAATAGGAAAATGGGTACAGAGACCCACAACTGAATATTATGAAGAGATAGAATCTAATTTGGAGGTCTACATTGGGTCCCTCCCCTGAAAACCTACAGAAGAGGGGAAGAAAAAAGACTTTAGGAATCAGAGGGAATGAAAAACACCAGGAGAACATGGCCTACCAAATCAAGTATGCAGGGTGCTTATAGACACCCAGAGACCCAAGTGGTAAGCACAAGGACTACAAGGGTCTGCACAAGGTCCTCTGAGTTTATGTTTTGGTTATTGGCTTGGTGTTTTTGTAGGACTCCTAACAGTGGGAGCAAATGTGTCTATGAATCTTGGCTTGCCCTTGGGACTCCTATCCTCCTATTGGGTTGCCATATTCAACCTCGGTTTGAGGGCCTTTGCCTTTTGTTATTGTCCATTGTTTTGTCATGTTTGGTTGCCATCTCTTGGATGCTTGCTTTTTTCTGAAGGAAAAGGGATGGGAAGTGGAATTGAGGATGGGAAAGTTTGCTAGGCAGCTGAAAGTAGTAAAGGGAAGGAAATCTGTGGTTTGAATGCACTGTATGAGAAATGAATCTATTTTAAATAAAA